>QTSX02002701.1:0-10071 GCA_014839935.2 Entomophthora muscae | reverse complement strand
ATGGCAGATCAGGTCAGAGACATTGTGGGCCCCATAAATCCCTGATTTCAAGGCAAGAGAGATTCTTGTTAGGTTGTACTGCATTGAGCAGGGCAGACTTAACACAATGAAGGAAGAAGCCTTCAGAGAGATCAGAGTCTGGGCCTCTAGGTAAAACCTATAAGCAAATTCCTGAATAGTTTTTCTTTTCTGATGCCACCTTCAAAAAGTCCATCTTTCTGTTCTTGAGGGCTTCCTCACTGCCAAATTCATCCATCAAGGCCTTGAAAACATTGGAGAAAGTCCAACCACGTTTTGGGAGTCTGGGCATGATGATGGTCTGTGTCTCAGAATTCAAGCAGTTGAAAATAGCAGAGTTCTTCATTGCCTCATCAGCACCATACATTGTATTTTCATACAGTCTCAATAACATGGTAACATTACTTTTCCTATCAAACTTAGGCAAGTTAATAGGCTTAAATTTAGGGATCACATTGCTTGTATTAAAGGATCTTTGGATTAGAGAGCAGTTGCTTCTGGAGGCTTATTATCTGGCTTATGAAGAAGCCTGACGTTCCTAAAATCTGGTTTGTTTGGTAGTAGCCAGAGAATTGTCACTGGTCTCTAGTACTGCTTCAGTCATCATAATGTTCCTAGGGACGTTTTTTAGGCATCTTCATAATAACTGTGACATGATTTGTTGCCAGAGGAGTGTGTCTGGCTTTCCAAGGAAAGTCTAATAATGGAACTAGGTCCTTAAAATGTACTGTTTGATCTCTGGGAGGGGGAGACAGTTAGACAAGCAGTAAGACGGTTAATTTAATCCTGAAGAGTGAACAGAGTGGCTCTGGTGTCCTTAAGCTCTACTCTAATACTCTGGTTCTCCTTCATTAGTCCCTCTAATTCATCTTCCAAACTTTGAATCTGGAGACAAGTGGTCTTAGTGAAAGTTCAATTTACCTGTTTCAATGCAGACTGTCTCTGGTGGTCATAATTAGAAACATACTGGGCGGTCTTGAGGTCTTTGATTCCTTCAGTGAGTTGGTCTTGGAAAGTGTGGAGGTCTCCATACAGGAAGGTATTATCCTGTTGGAGTTCTCAGACATCCTTTTCCAATGAGCAGAAGTGTTCAAAGAGTTACATCACTTCCTTGTGGAGCATGCTGGTGACATTTCCAGTTGACTTCTCAGCTGCAGGGGCTGGGGCATTTTTTCCAGTTCTTGTATAATGGCCTGGAAGAGGTCCTTGGAGCCTTTGACATGGCCAGTGACTACAGAGATCCAGTGGGGGTCCAAGCCATAGTTTTTCAGGATTTGTTGAACCACCTGAGGAATTTAATTATGGAAGGACTGCATAATGATCTCCATAAACTGAGTGAAAAACATCTTATTTATGAATAAATCTGCAATCTGCTGGTTGATTAAACCAAAGGTTGCACTGAAGTCAGAATAGAGGGTCTGCAAGAAAATCTGTTGCGCTACAATCAATTGGCCTTGATGCAGAAGTACATTTTCTTGACGGGCCATATGGATTCTGTTGTGACAGATAGCAGGATGTACAAAGTATTACAAGTACTCCTTCACCTGGTCTATTGTTTTCATGTCCTTTTTTAGTTTTTGGGGGTGATGTGGCTCAAGGTTTAGAACCTTTCTCTAATGAAAGGATCATAGGCTGGCAGGATTGCCAGAAAAGCCAAGTTCTCCTCATCCTGGACAGCTCCTCCATCCATTCCTTGGATAGTTGAGTCCAAAGTTTGAGCTGAGGGAACTATGTTGGTGTTTACTGGGTTAGGTATTGCCACATTCAGGTTCAAAGCTTGATAGCACTGGATGGTTGGAGGTCTTTGCACGTTTCCCATAAACTGACCAAGTTCAGGCAGTTATTGAGGGCCTTGAGGGGTACCATCCTGGTTAGTGGATTCCTGGAAGGATAACTCTGGTGTCTGCTGAAGTATGTTTCTCAGGTACGCCAAAGCAGAAGCAGAAAGAGGGACATTCCCTCCCTGGGCTGAAACAGGGCCACAGAAGGGGGGCCCTGAAGGTTTTTTGTTTCCAGTAGGATAAATTTGGAGTGAGCATCAATGTTGTGAATTGGGCCTTGGGGACGTCTTTAGGGTTAACGTCTAGGTTTGCTGGCTGGTAGAGTATAGTTGTAAGGGCTAAACACAAATAAATACAAGTCCAATGACTCTGTAGTCTTCATCTTTAATTCTAAGGTAACAACTGAGTAGAGTATAAAGGCAAGATGTAAATGTGAAAGTATATTTTATTTGAGGGAAAGAAATGAATTTATATACTATGAAGGCTGCACAATGGCTGCAGGAGTATTATTAACACCTGCACAATTTTTTGGAATATTACACCATCTTCTTAGATCCATCAGGCTCTTGCATCTATGTTTATTCCTTTTAAGAGATGTTATGGACAATCTGACAGGGAAGAGTAAGTGTGCATTACTCCAGAGTGGGCTTCAGTTGCAGCTGTTCATTACAGCAGTTGTCAGCAATTACCAAACCCAATCCATCGGGATATAATAGGTTGTCCAAAACGCTGTAACATACAAATTCAATTAAGGGATGCAAATCTGTCAGATCTGACGGATTTGAGTGCAAACTGAATTACCTTGACCATCAGGATTAATTCCACCAATAGCCTTGATCATTCTATCAATGCAGTCTAACTTACAACAGACAATTTCAACAGTGATAAAGGCTTCCCTCTCTCATTACTTATACTTACTGGGAAAATATCAGTCTCTAGCGCTGCCAGTTGCCTGGTGGTATTGTCTTCAGTGAAATTGACAATTTGTTTGGAAAACTGTGTGTTGGGGAATGAGGAGAGCAGTGTATTGATTACTTTTGAACTGTGGTACATTTAGCTATTGTCTGTTAAAGAGCCACAGATATTTATAGAACCTACAAGGAATTTTTCCCAGCTTTAAAATTGTTTGATTTTTTGTACAATCTACTTTTCCTGATATATTTGGGACCCAGTTTTTGTATAGCATTGATCTTTGGGCTTTGCTGCATGTGTTCCTCACAAACCCCTGATCATTTGAGGTTGTTAAGGGGGATTTCCTTCTGGGTGTGCATTGGGGTTAGTGCTTCCATAATTTTTGTGGTATTGTAGTAATGAACTATAATTGGTTGTCATGGACATCTTGAGCCCTGACACTTCTTTGGTGATGCATTTAAAGATATTATTATGGAGAACTTTGTTTATCTTCATTGGATGGACTTAGAACCTCAGTTCATTGTTTCTGAGAATGATAACAGAGGTAACCTAGTCAATTTAGGGACAGTTGAAGTACAGCCAGTCTAGGCCTGAATAACATTGTGGCTAAGGCCACCCATTATAGGCTCAAAGAAGAAGACTTGGACATTCCCTATTTTCACTGAGAATGTACAGTCTTACAGGCAATTTTCATTCTCCTGGTGTAGACCACATGTATGGCCTTGAAACATCTTGGTACATGTTCTAGCTGGTATGAGCCTGTGAATTCTTGATTGACCATGGTGTGATCTTCCCCTGTGTTTACAAAGAGATTATGTGTATTCTCACAGAAAAAATAAGTAAAGCAAGAAATTTATTTTATTTTTATATGACTAGCTTTTAAGTCAGGGCTGTCAGTCTGTACTTAAAAGATTCCTAAGGCTTTAACTTTGTGTATATTATAATTAAAAGGTTTCTTAGCTAGGAGAGATTGAGCTTGCTAGTCAAGTGAAAATCTAAATTCTCTTGTGTCTACAACACCCAGGCTTTTTTAAGCTTCAATTTTTTCTAACTAGAGTTCATGTTTGAAAGGATGTGTGTTTCTATTGTCCTGTTGGTGGGGTTGGCAATAACCTACTTGACTGTGGGTGCAACCAGGTGTGAGACAAGACAGGGCAGTTGAGTCATTATTATCCTGGAATCCCATAGTTGCTTAATTATCTGATTCTAAAATGACTTAATAACTTCCTTAATGGTCATACAACACCCCACAGGTCCCCACTTGTAAAAATGGGGTGTTGTGAATTATCACTCCAAACAAGCTTCAATCATGAATTTGAGAAGTTTTGGCTTGTTAAATTCAAAGAAAGATATCACCTAATTTTGCCTTTTTGTAATATTTCTTGGTGGAGTGAGTTTCTTAAACCCACTAATTGATCATGTTCTTAATTTGGGACCTTTATCATTTTCCACTTATTGTTTACCAGTGTTTTATACCCTCAATTATTAGATAAACTACATTGTTGTGTATGTTGAGATTCACTAGCCACTTTGGGAACTATATAATAGTTCTAAATTCTTTAATAAATATTAGCCCCTTTAATTATTCTTTCCTTTTTAGAAAAAGCCAAAAAACTTATCTTCAATATGATTCTCCTCAAAAAGCCAAAGTAACTGACAACTGCTGATTTTTCTGGCAACCATAGTTGATGTGCGTTTGCAGTGTTGCCCCCACCCTATCTGCTGCCAAAGGCAAAGCCAACACAAAAAACAAATTTTGTTTGTAAAATGTGTTTTATTAGAGGTTAACCACACAAATAATATAATGTGTCAAGTTTGGCACTGTCAACCAGCAAAAAAAAACCCCAAAATACTCATTATCAAGTGAAGAAAGGTTGAATTCTCATTGTTAACTTTACCAGAGTTGACTAAAATATTCAAAGGCACTATTTTTACATACAGACCTTGTGTCAGGGACCCACCCACTTGAAAGTAAACTAACAAGACAATGAATGATGACAGAAGGGTTGAGGCCTGTGACCAGGGAACCTATAGGAAGGGCCATCATACCCAAATAAAAAAAATTTCCCAACCAATCAACAACAACCCAAAAAAGGATTAAAGCAAACCAAGAAGAAGTAAACCCCCAGATACTCACCAGGAAGACCAAAGCCAAAGGATGAAATACCATGAGAGCTTGAGTCTTAGTTGCCTGGTATATATGAAGTTTCTCCTTCACAGGAGGATTCAGGGACAGAGAAGTGGCAGTGTACCAAACCTCAGGAATAATGCAACACCAAGACTTTTTAAGGAACTGAGGAGAAGAAGAGGAACTAGAATTGCTCTGGTTGCTAACAATACACTGTCTCTAAAGACCTGCATCAGGAGACTCCAAACTACTCATTTATACCCAAGTGGTTCCCATAGGGAAAATCTTGGTCAATCTCATGGGTGAAATGGAGAGTGACTGGTAAAAGAGAGTAAATCAAGTGCATAGGTGAAGACTTTATTGATTGGAAAAATTTCAAGATACAACTCACCAGCCTTATATAGTCTGGTGAAAGAAAAATCAGTTAGGATAAGAAAATAGAAGGTTTGGGGAAGTTTGAGGAAGTATTGGGAAAATTGGGAAGTTTGGGATTTAAACATGAAAACAAAAGATTATTTTAACATAAATTATGTTAAAAAAATAATTATTTCACCAGGGCCCTCAATTACCTCAGAACACCTTCAACAGCCTGAAAATTTCAACAGTTGGCCCCACAAAAGCTGGAGCCAATGTCTGGGGCAACAGCAATAGAACCAGAATACAAGGGACAAGAAAGTACAGAGTCAGACTTAAAAGACTTGAAAATGCCACCCAAAGTGGATATTAAGCAGTTCACACTTTATTTTGGGCTCCCTGATTGGCCGGAACCCTCATAGACAGGTAAAAATTGATTCAGATTTAATTCTAATCTATTATAAATTTCTAGGTGATCAACTAAGTGTAGAAAATCAGCAGGTTTGATCCTTGACCCACAATTAATGAATTAATTAATTAATTAATTAATTTAACTGGGTCATAATTAACAGGTAATATAGAACATATATTATCAATTAACTCTTCATTTATAGAAAATATAGATAACCCAAAAGTAGAAGAGCCCTCTACTACCAAGCCCACTGACTGATTGTTGGCAGGAATATTATCCAAAGGACTCCTGACACCTTGCTTAAGTTAACCAGAGCTTTGTGAAGTTAAGTATAAAGCAGCAAGTTTTTAAATATGTAAAATGTTTAATTAACAAAGCATAATTATAAAGTACATGGGTAAAAATGTTTATTAGTAATAATATTATGCCATGAGAAGCTGGGAAGGGATTTTTCACCATAGTGAGTGTTAAAAGTTAAGAAACTCTCTTCACTAGTCAGCCTGATAGGGTGTTAATTTGGTGAGTTTGATCACCACCCATAGGATGACACATTAATTTAAGCTTAAATCTGAGCCTTTGACTAGTTAAATGCCATACTAATTATGTGGTACATGGATAATGTCAAACAGGAATTGAGCCAAAGTCTCTTTTTTCAATAAATTACATACAAAATCTATTAAAAATTAAGCTTAACTTATATAGCAATAATTGGTATAGAAATCCAGAATATACATAAGGTAAAACAAGGTGGCACTTGATTAATATATGTACAACTAAAACTTGTGTAGTAAGCTTGGGAGTCTTTTTTAAAACTATGAACAATAACAAAAATATAATAGTAAATAATAAAATATATAAGTGTGGATATGTTTTTATTAATCAAAATATCTAAGCCTTAAAAAGTGTCAACTTGGTCACTTTTAATTTTAGAAAGTTGATTTCTAGTGATTTTAATTTTAATTAGTAAATTCACATATAAATTATCTCTTGAATAGGTCTTTAGACAAATGAAATTACTAGTAGGATTCAACTTCCAGTGTTTTATATTTTTGCACCCCTGAATTACTAGTAAAAAATAGCTTAGACCACTTAAACATAATTTAATAAATGATTCACTAAACTGGTAGTTGACTCCCTGGCAGTCAACAATCTATTGACTATAGAGTGGTTAATTCACCAGTTGTCCAGTATATTTCACCTTACATCAGTTTTATTCTTTTTTGAGAAGACTTTGCTTTTTTGACATTTGGTAATTCTTCTAACAATGGGTATCAGGTTGTGAAACTCTCCCCAAAAAATATACATTCTGTTCTAAGCAGTCAATTAATGATTAAAATATATCATTTTATAGCTATACAAACAACAAAAATAAATCCATGTAATGTTTTATGACATTAAAACTAGGTATACACTCTAGTAATCTATCCATTTTTTGAATCATAGTTAGGGGAAAAACTAGGTTTAAATTACTATAGTCATTTATAAAAAATTATAAATATTCTTATAGACCTAATTATGTAGCTTAAAATTAACTACTTTAGTGCTAATCCTTAGAAAATCAATAAAAAATAAAAAAGTTTTGTTTAAATGCATTGCATTTGGACCAATCCAGCTGAAATCCAAAATACAAAAACACAAGCCAATTAATGCTATAGGCATAATTTCTCTTGGCAAGTACCCCATTTGGGATCTTGTAACCTTCACACCCTCTTCCTCAAGTCAAGCTGTTCCCTATAACTACTTGATTGGTCGATGAGAATGTGAATTGATTTTCTGTTAGGACTTCTGCATGGTCCAGGATGTCAAAGTTTTGTGTTCTTGTGGGAATCTAAAAGTTGCAAATCCACATTTGATTTGATTGAGTCTAAGCTTAATCCTTATCAACTAAATAAAAATCAATTTAAACTACTGTAATAATTTACATTGTTTAAAAGCAATCTCATTCACAGAATAGATAATATATTTGTTTAGTTGTACATTTTAGAATTATCAGAACTATCAAAACAACTAATAAGGTGTATACATTTCCTTGAGAAGCTTAATAGTAAAAGCCTTCCTATATACTAAGGCCATCCCTAGAATTTCACTATAAATCAATTAGAATAGTTAATTTGACAATATAAATAAGTTGCATATTCCTACAAACTAACCTTATACTGATACTCTATACAATAACCTTATATCGCATACAGCTAAATTAACACTTTGAAAATCACTTTTTATATAAATCAAGCTCAGTTGCAATTGGCCAAAAGTATTTTTCTTTTTCTTTTCAAATCTTCATGACTTGCCAATCTACTAAAGCTATTTTTAACTAAACAAAATTGCCCACATAAATAAATACCAGTAATCTAGCTTTGAATAAGGCTTTTTAAACCAAAAGTTAGGTAGATATAAGAAGCATCTAGAATTTGTTTTTTATATTTAAGTAAATAAATAAAAAGAAGCTTGCCATACTTTATTGGAAATTTCCCAAAAAAACAGTGCATTTGTACATACATTTCTTAGAAGTGTATATAATAAGAATTTAAATTTAAATAAAACTTAGTTTATTTTAGAAATGATAGATAATTAACCAAATTATTTAGCTTTTGCTCTAGCATCATATACCTTTTATTCATGCAAAAACGCTAATCATAAAATTTTTTAGGATATGAAGCTTTGTATATCCTGATTATGCTTTAAATCCTGATCTGAAGGTAATTTTTCTGGTGGTTCAAACCGGATCCCAGGAAAGCCAAGTTTTTAAGTAAGAAATCACAAATGAACATCTTTCTGATTTTATATCATCAATTAGATAACACTTTTAGTTTACTCTCAAATAAGGTACAGAATTTCATTTATGTTCTGATTTTGCTATTTTGCACAAAACACTAGTGAGATTGCTCTAAATTATTTGAAATAAAATTATTTTACAAGATTCTTAGCCCTGATATATTATAGAATTATTTTATTGAATATAGTTAAAAGGGGCAAGTATCTAAAAGTTTAACTTTTTAAAACACGTAGGACTTGGAATTTAATTATTTTGCCGATGTTCTTCAGAACTGGTTAAACTATCAACTGTAATTTTTCAGCGTTAAGTTAGAGTTCGACTAAATTTTTTGAACTGACACAACAGAGTAATACTTTTGTTTTATTTGTTATCTTTATAATTCCTATCGTACTTGCAGTATCTAATTAAGTTTTAAAGTTTGGTGAGAATTAAGTATGCTGCTATAATAAACCTTTCCGATAAAAACTGTCACTATTTATTTACCAAACACAAAATACAGTATTTTCGAAGCTATAAGGATATAAAAAGCTTAGGATTTAAACAAAATATGCTCAAGCTAAAAAATAGTAATAGTATCGTATTTGTACTTCTGGGAATTATATAAAACAAATAAATTAAGTTTTAAAGTTTAGTGAGAATTATAGATGCTAATATAATAAAACATTTAAAACTGTCACAATATATTGTACCACACACAATATACAGTATTTTTGAAGCTATTAGGATATAAAATCATTCTAGCCTAAAATAAAATATACTCAAAGCAAAATAAAAGAGCAATGGTTTGATTTACTGATTACAAATCATTAGGCTTGAATTAACAGTTAGCAACATGCTATTCAGGAAGTAAAATTTAAACCAAATGTACTAAAAAAATAAAAATAAATCTATGATAACAGAAAAAAACAAAAGCAACTCATTATACCAAAAAGATATTGGGTGTTTTCTGGGTGTAAAATACATAATTATTTATACTATATAGCACCACCAGTTGTTTGAAATGTAAAAACAGAGTAGCCTCAAAAGTAATTTTTCAAACACAAAAAATGATCCTGCACAATTTGGATCATATTTGTAAGAAAAGTATGCTAAACTTATAATTATGGTTCCCATTATAGAGGAAAACACTAGAAAGCCATTAAATGGAGCTCTGAAAGGCTGTTCTGCAATCTTCATTGTCGTAACTGTGCTGTTTTAGCAGAGTTACAAGGGGAAAAATGTTTAGAAGCTAGATAATAATCTTTATTGAGAGATAGTGATCAAATAGTCATTGTGAATCAAGGATAACAGGAACATGATTGTGTTGATCACACAGCTGGATGGTGAAGGGGGTGGCTTGATCCTGGTAATGAGTCAAGCGCCAAAACAAGGTATCCACCATAAAGGATCATCATCTGTTCATGTTGGATTTGGCAATTTGAGTTGACTTCCTAGTCTGGCTTTGAGTGACCGGGTAAGTGAATTGTGGGTCACAAACTCGCTTGTTTGGAACCTTGCTGGCGGGTCAAGCCTGCTGTTTCAACACACCCCCTGTGAGAGAGGGGGGCTAAACTAACTAAGTTTGGCTCCCATCCTGGTGAAACAAACCACCAGGATGCCGTCCAGTGGAGAACTGGCACGGCCGCTTGAAGGGGTGACCACAGGGAGGACACAGGGGACAACTGAGGGAAATAGGCATTCAGTGCCATCA
>QTSX02002700.1:0-10121 GCA_014839935.2 Entomophthora muscae | reverse complement strand
GTTGTGGAAGCTGTCAAGCAAGCTTCTGTCACAAACCACACCCACCCAAGGTTGGGTCTGAGATAACCCAGATAAACCCAAGGGCCGGTCCAGCCTCAATATCAGTTGTCTAATAAAGAGTTGATAGTTCAAATCCTTTCCCTAGTTTGATTCTAATTAAGTGGAGATCAAAATATCATACTGTCACCATACAGTATTAAACTCTATAGTAAAATATAGAGACAACAACTTATGAACCTATATCCAGAAGTAGGAAGAACTGTCCCAAATCCTTTGGGCCTTGGGCCCTGTCAGATTTTCTACTTCTGATGACAAAATATATTCTGGGCCAAAGGTTCTGCCAAAGTCACAGGTTGTCTGTACTTTCCTAATGTTAGAAGACTTAGGATATCATCTGGCAGATGATAAAATACCATGGTCTGCAATTTTCTGACAAACTTAATTGAAATTTATTTAGTATTTTATTAAATTCTCAAAATGGAAG
This sequence comes from Entomophthora muscae, assembly GCA_014839935.2. Lineage (NCBI taxonomy): Eukaryota > Fungi > Entomophthoromycota > Entomophthoromycetes > Entomophthorales > Entomophthoraceae > Entomophthora > Entomophthora muscae. Next base: position 9,637 of record QTSX02002700.1, on the reverse strand, counting down.
GAACACAACAACAGATTAGCAATGCAGCCGTTGTGCGCCGCGATTGTAGTTGCCCCGCGGGTCAAAGAACAGAGTTAGTGCAACGCAAGTGCCTACTCAGGAAGGAGACAGGAGAGGAGAGTTCAACAGTGACGCTTCACTGACACAGCTGGTTCAAGGAGCACAAGCTGCTTGGGTGCAGAGCATCAACCCTTGGGTCCCCAAGCTGACCCAGAAGCCCACCAAGGTTACCACTACCAAAATGGTTAGAAACAAGGAGTTAAAACTTACTTTGTATGTGTTTGATGCTGTGTACTGCCAGGATTTGGTCCCGTCAGCCATGCTGGGGAAAGTTAAGCCTGTACTTGACACTAGCTATGAGCCTTATGTCAGTGATGGCAATCTGGAAGAGGATGAGGAGACTGAGTTCTACAGAACTAATGAGGGACATCTGGTGTTAAAAAAGGTTTCAGCCTTCTACAACAAGGTACCCATGCCTTGCAAGCCTGTCACCAATCAGGATCCCAGTTCATCTGAGCCCACTAAGCCTGCCCAGAAGCGCATTCCTGATATCAAGAAGATCATTCTTCTCTGTCTTATGCAGGAATCTGGTGACTACATGACAGCTGCAGCTCTTGTTGGGGTGGATCCCAAGTACACCTCAAAGACATTCAATAAGTTCATCAATACTGGCCATGTTCTTGCCGCAGAGAAATCCATGCATGTTTCCACTATGCTCACCAAGGAGCACAAATGGGCAATCCGCCAGTGGATAACCCAGGACTGTCATCTTGAACTGTCAAATATACAGGCCATTGTCAAATCTACTTTTGGGGTTGAGGCCTCAATTTTCTTTTACTATCATCTGTTGAAGGTAATGTGCTTTTCCTGGAAAAAGCTCAGGTATCTCCATATAATAGAAACAGCCCAACCAATGTTGAGACCTGGAAAAAATACGCTGAGGCATACACTGCCCTCAAAGCCAAGGGGATGGTCAAATTTTACTATATTGACAAATCAGCATTTGCCTTGTCTATGCTCAATGCATATGGCTATCTCCTCAAAAGCTCAAATGACAGGGTAGCTTGGCGTGCTGCAGTCTGCGCCATAGCCTATTTGATGGTGGCACCCCTTGGTCCAAAGGTGATTGAGCTTTATCAAATGGTGTTAGGATCTCACAATAGCATGATCTTTCTATCATTTATCTCTGATTAGTCCAGGAGAACCTGAGGCGCACAAGCCTGGGCTTCATCAATATTATTGTGCTGGATAATGTTGTACTCAATAAGGTGGCAGATATTCTTGAGGAATTTCTAACAATCAACACCAGCATCACAGTTGGCCCCTAACAATTGGCCACATTAAACTTGCACCTTATATTTCTCCCTGCCTATTCCCCATTCATAAACCCAATCAAAGAGGTCTTTGGATGGCTCAAGCAAGTTTTCAAGCAGGGGACACCAACTGGGACCAAGAACCTCTTTGATTTGCTGCAGGCTGGGATCCATACCCTCCCAGCTGCAAGTGTAGCCAAATTCTATGGCCACACTGATTTTTTCATCCCTGTGTGCCTTTCCAAACAGCCAATCAATTAAAGGCTTAGTGTGTCCAAATTATTTTATATTCTTTAATTTATTATTTAAGATTTATTAATGATCATTTTATATTTAGAAGCTTCCAAGCCCGCAATCACACTCAGTGGGACCATCAATGAAGGTTTTTAATTTATTTATTTTATATTTATTTTTTATTATGGCAACTGAGGCTATCCCAAACACTTGATACTGGATTACACAAATATATTTATATACCTCTTAATAAATAAAAGTAAAAATGAAATTAAAGAAAAATTAAATGATTATGTACAACTTAGAGGTATATTTTATTAATGAATATTATTTTGCTTTTATAAAAATCTTCTCCAGGATTTATTTTGCAAAACTTGTTTGCTAAAATAAAAATTATAAAATTATAATAAATAAAATAATCTAAAATATAAATTTACTTATTGGAAAAGAGAGTTTTAAGGGTGCCTGCAATGGATTCTTTGGTGTCTACCCACCCAGCAATGGAAGTGGCGCACAACCTCCACTGCCACACTGTAGACAGTGGATACACACTGATTTAAAATTCACGGCAGATGGTAAAAGGGAGTACAGTCAGGTGGTGTCAGGATTCACCTTTTTCTTGTAGCTGCTACTCTTTTACCCACACTTATTTGGCTTTATGGTTTTCAAGCATATCCATTATTACTCAGTCAGTCTATTTATCACATCATGCTCCCCTATTTCCTCCCTTCATTTTTCACTTTTTGGGTTTGAATTTGAGTTTTTTCAAGCCAGTTTATAACCTTAACATTGGTTAACATCATTTTCAAACTTCCTTTACCTTCCGCCACTGGATTCAAACCCTGGACCTACTTGCAGAAGTTAATAATTCGGCTTTAAACTCTTTACCTTTGACTATACACTCATTAAGTTTCCCAAGCTTTGGACCTAGTTTTCCCTTCCTTTTGCTCACTTTAACAATAACTAATTATTGCTGTAACTGTCTTTCTCCTCCTGGTGTCCCCTAATGCAAACTTAACTTCTTTAAGCTATCCTCAAGCCATGTGTGTTTTTCCTGATTTTTCCTTTACCAAAGTACTATTAACCTTCTTATGTTAACTTCATCATTCCAAATTTGCACCTCACTTTCCCAAGCTTAATAAAAAGGCTTGGTTCTCTAGTCTCAACAATAAGTTGAGATTGTTTAACTTGCACCCCAAAAAGATACTTGTTAGGTTTTGTGACTTGTGTTTTCTTTTCTTCACTCTTGCATTTCTCCATCATAGCCCCATGATTCCATTTGATTACATTTTTCATCAGTTAGGCAACTTTTATAGTGGGACTCACTTTTATTGTTGATATTTTTAATCCACCAGCTAGTGGTGATCACTTCCCAGACTTAGAAATTGACTTTTTAACCAAATTGTCAGTCATTAAGACTGGTCTCTATTTTCTTTTCTTAGGATTAATAAACCCCCTTAGCTCTTACTTTACTTCATATAAGCTTTTAGGAGCCTTTGTCCAGTTATTCTTGCAAACCTTATCTACTTTTCCATATTTAAAAAATATAAAAATTCTTAGCTTAAAGGCTTTGGTTTACAATAATTTACCCCAAGCCTTCAGACTTTATAGGTGGGAGTGAAGCAGCAGCTTCTCTGGCGGGGCTGCAGAATTGTAAATTCCAACTAGGACCAGGGAGTCCTGGATCACATGGTCAACCAAACTGTACCTATGGGGGCCTTCTTCCCATCCAGGGAGAGCCTGACCTTGTCAATACCAAGAAGGACCCTGTCTAGGTCCTCAACGTTTGCACCCATCCCAAAGTAAAAAAAAAACCCCAAGTAAACCACAAAGTGAAGCCTTTGCCCAGCAATGGCTCCAGTAAACTCACACAGCTTCTTGAACACAGTAATAATATTCTTCTCATGTTTTATTTTAGAAAAGATAAGATCCATTGCCAGAGAGACCTCATTCTTGTTAGCACTCCATGCTAGCCCAAAGTCAGCAAGGAGGATTTTGGTCTTCTTTACAGCTGTTGCGTCTGCAATAGCCAATCTTGACACCTTGCGCCCAAAGTTTTCTAGTAGATAAGAGAGTGTATGATCCAAGGGGAAACAGAAGCAAGAAGACACATGGGCTTGGCCCATCTCCAGTATGTTCTTGAATGGGAGCGTCTCCAGAACGTCCCAAACAAGCTCAATGGAGTTTACACAGTAAACTCCACTGAGAGATACCAGGTCCAGGAAGACTAGTTGGGCATCCTTGTAGGTAGTAACTGCTCACTCAGATGCCCCTCACCATGTGTCAGCCTGGCTAACGCCTCCCAGGACATCAGAAAGATACCATGAACGTGGTCCTCTAGCTTGTGCAAAACAGGGAGGACAGAAACAGTTGCCTTGTCACATGATTGTTATAGTTTTAGTAGAATGTGACAGGGACAAAGGGGACCAGGACCCAGCGGATTTCACCATTTATGTTTTCTAAAAAAGGTAAGTATTTTGAAATCTTTATTAATTTTGATTATTAGGTTACCTTTTTGTGTTTCCTCTTTGCCTACAGCCTTGGCTGGCTTAGCCATTCTTTGCACAAGCAGTTGAGCAAGAAGTTCTGTATCCTCAGTTCTTGATTGATTGGCTGGCTTGAGATGTGCATACATCTCAGGGTCATTGACCCAGACAGACAGCGCATAAAGGGGAAGAACTTAAATTGCAGGCCCTTAACTACAGTTTTTGAATGTTGAGAAGACAATCAATTGTTATTTCAGGGGTGTCTGACATCTTGGCCATAAGACCCTTGGCAGACACCTTGTTGATTTTTCCCCAGTAAGGACAGCAGCCTTGACATTTGCCTTGACCTTGCAGTCAATATCTTTTATTTTTGCAATTTCTGTGTCAAGGTCCTTTAGCAGCTTCTTCAATTCTCTCATATGATTTTTTACTAGCCTTTCCATATGTTTTTATAGTTTTCACCCTAATAAATTCTGTATTATTATAATACTATTGCCTCTTTGTTTATTTCTGTTTGTTTTCCCATTTACTACATTATACCATTTTTTACTCATTTTGTATATGTTTTACACTTAACTCAGTATGTGTTGTTTGCTTTGTGTTGGCATTGTTTCTTTAATTGCCACATTATTTTTGCCACTTTACACAGCCCCCTGTGAAAATATTAACAAAAATTTGGTGATCAGCTAAATTTGAATTAGAAAATTATAGTATAATTGTGTTTAGATAAAGTTGTTACTGATCTGAATTCAAAACCTTAATGATAAACTTTAAGTCAATCAGGAGCCAAGTGATAAAGTGATTGTTGTGACATAAAGGGTTATTCAATAACTCTTTGGTGCATGTGCGCTAATTAATATGATTTGCTGGATGTTTTGCCATTGTGCGCCATTGCCGCTGTGGTAAGTTGTTGGTGGACTAGTGCCTAATCAGCGGCTGGGTTAGCACTAGTCCATCAACAACTTGCCACAGCAACAATGACAAATCAACCAGCCAATCATATTAATTTGCACACATGTATCAAAGAATTATTGAATAACCTTTTATGTCATAACAATCACTTAATCACTTAGCTCCTGATTGGATTAAAGTTTATCATTAAGGTTTTATATCTGGATCAGCAACAACTTTATCTGAACACAATCAACCTATAATTTTCTAATTCAAATTTAGCTTATCACCAAATTGTTTTTAATATTTTTACAAGGGGCTGTGTTTAAGTGATAAAAATAAGTGTGTTCTGGATCTATATTACACAACATAGTAAATATATGATTTTATAGAAATAAACTGAACATACAGAATAAAACTAACTGTAAACAAAGAGAAAATGAACAATTGAAATTCAGAATAAAGATAATATAAATAGAAAATTTTTGGCAACAGGGGGTTTATTGGGGCATGGAAGAGTGATGCCTAGTAGGCAGAATATTGCAGGAAGGAAGACGTAGAGGCAGTGCTGGCCTGGGGGGTCTGGGATTGAATGGGTGGGGCTGGAAGGTGGGGGGTAGTGGTGGCAGGAGTAGGGGTAGGGTCAACAGTGGCAAAATTGACTGTTGGGATGTAAAAGTGAGAATTCAAAAATGAGAATCTAAATGTGGCCAAGTCAACAATTTTAAAATTTTAAAATTAAATTAAAACAGCTCATCTGAAATTAAAATTTATTATGGTCATATAAAATACTTTTATTTATTCTCTCAACTAAAAAAGTCAAGAAAAAGTAATTACTTTATTATAAAAAGCCATTTTGAAAATTTAAAAAGTGTCAACATGGCCACTTTTAGATTCTCAATTTTACATCCCTACAGTTGATTTTACCACTGTTGCCAGGATAGGAGGATTGTGTGTGATGGCTGCCATATAACACTTGTTATATGCATTGTCTGTCATTGACTGGATGGGTTGATGGGTGGCTGTGGCACAGGGTGAGAGGCACTTATCCTTGCGTGATTGGTTGCCCATGTTCACATGAAAAACCATTTGCGCAAACAAGTCAGCCACCATTTGGTGACCAAAGAGAGAATTGTGGTCAAGGACCCCAAGATAGAGGTTGTTGAAAGCCTGAGGGCGGCGCTCCCAGAGTGTATCTCTAATATTAAAGAAATTGACATCTGCCAGATGAATGTCAGCGTGGCCGGCGGAGTAGACTGAGGCCTGGTGCCTGCGTCCCTGGATGGCCTCAAGGGCGGTGGAGCTACCCTCCATCTGATGGCTCAAGAAAACCTGGTGGTTGGAACTTGAGCAATCCCAGGAGTTGAGTAATCCACTAAAGATGTGGCCGTACTTGTAGCCATTAGTGAAACCAGGTTTTGTCTGATAGTAGATAAAACACTTGACTGAAACAGCCAGAAAGCACCAATGAACGTCCCCTTCTTGACTTTTTTTCTACTATTCTTGGGGGCAGCTTTTCCTTGCTCATCAAAATTGTCAAAAGCTATTGACAGCTTGTAGTAGGAGATGAATTTGATTTCATCTGACAAACTTGTCATGCATTAGATCAGAGTGGATTCAATGGCAGGATAATATGGGGAATCCTCACTGCCATCTTATTAGTTACCACCAAAATTGGTTAACACCATGATTGAAGCCACTTTCCCATGCATCCAGAGCTACACCATGCGCTCAGAAACCCAAATGCCATGGTATGCAAGTTGTTTCTGGACCTTGGTCAATGGAAGCTTAGGGTCCTGCTATAAGAGATTGAGCATGATTGGGTATTCCTTGTTGATCTGGAACTCTGGGGCCTTCTTTGGCTTTCTGGCCATCCCAATCAGATTTCCCTTATTCATCAGGTTGTTGAATTTCCGCATTATTGTGGCTTGGGTGAATTGTAATTGGCTGGCTATCTGATCCCAGGACAGACCCTGCAGGTTGAGTACCATATTTTCCACAAGAATTTAGGCAGCAATAATTTGATACTTGGTGTGCTGGGCTGCAGGAGCTGTAGCCTGATTAGCTGTAGGGGAGAAAGTTGGGTGTTGGCAGGCAATTTTTCCAAACCATGGTTGCTATTCTGATTGGCTTGTTGGTTGGCAGCTTGTGAAGGGGTGGGTAAGGGGGTGGGGCAGAGCTAGACACTAAGTGACTATTGAACAAGTCAAAGCCATAGGGGTCAGGGGTCAAGTACAGGTCAGCTTCCTTGTTACCCACATCAAAGACCTGGGTGTAAAGGGGGACTTTAACATAATGATCCACATCTTCATTGAAGCTGTCTTGGCTGCTGCCTTGTTCACTGGCACCATCAAAAATGTTGTTGTTGTTAAAACCCATCTTAAAATAAAAGCAATCAAAAATCATTAAAGTTAGAAACTTAAAATTTTGTGGTCTGATTTTTATTTTAAGCAATGCCCATATTTGAAAAGTTCTCAAAACCATTTTATGAAAATCAGGAGCCATGAAAATGAATAAAGCACCCTTGTTCCTAAATTAGATATCTGTTGATTGGCTGTTAAACTGTTAATTTTCTATTTTAGGCTGCATATGCTACACATCTTGTGTGACTTCATTTTTTTTGTGTTTATGAAATCTTGCTTCTAGGTTGTTCTATTTTTGTTTCATTTTGGTCTTTCTGTTGGTGCCTCATATGAATCCTGATTGGATTATAATATATTCTAGAGCAGCATCCATCCATCTCACATGCTGTGTCAGTTCTTTTTGTTTGTAGTTTGAGCTACACTGTTTGCTTTTTGATATATTTTTGTATTATGTGTTAGTGATATTTTTTAATTTTTGAAATTTTGCCTGTTCACTGGAAATACTTAGATTATTTGATTCCTGAATCTTGGCTTACTTGGGGTTCACTTAAATCTGAAATCATTTTGTTTAAATCTGAATTATTTTTGATTGTTGTCATAGCTTTTAAAACTACTGTAAAAGATATGGCGCTAAGAAAAAACAACTGAGATTTAAACCAAAATTCTAAAATGTAAATGAAATCAAATCAGGTGAAAAAATAGAATTGCCCCCAAATCTATTGTCAATCAATATAAATTATCTGGTTTTAATTTTGTTTGCATCTGAGTTGATTTTTTTGAACCTCAGATGTTTTTGCTTTGTGCCATAGCTTTTAAAACCACTATAGCTTTTTTATATATTAATACCACTTCCTAACAACTTTACTTAAGTGCAATGGTAAAATGTCATATTGCCACCTCTCAAACATACTTTTAATTAATAAATAAATAACTTTGATTATTTTTACCTTATTTTTATATTTTTTATTTTATTATATGAAAAAAGAATAAGATAAGCAGTTAATATTTGTTGGTTTGGTTAGCTTTAATTAAGAAAACTAGAAAAAAACATAGAACAATTAAAAAAAATTTAAGACAACACCAGCACTGTTGACATTTTTTAAAATCTACTAATTTACAGTGTTGATTGAGCATGTAGCAGTTTTAAAAGCTATGACAACAAGCAAAAATACTTCAGATTTAAACAAAAATAACTCAGATGTAAATGAAATAAAAAATAAAAAAATTACATTAATTTATACTAGATTTGGGTTCATTTTGACTTTGTTTACATCTGGGGGGTTTTGTTTAAATTTGAAGTATTTTTGCTTATCACCATAGCTTTTAAAACTACTGTATTTTGCTAATTATATTTATGATGTTGACACTTTTCACTTATCACATATAAGAGTTTATTTTTAGAAAAATAAAAACATCTGAGTTTCTAATATTTTGTATTTTTAACTTTCCTCTTCCATATTTTGCAATTTTAGTACTGTAGATTCAGAACCTGAACGTAAAAATGTGGGATTGTCAAATCCTTGGTCCAAATTTTGAATCACTTTTGCAGGACAGCCTTTTTTAATTAAATTGAATTCTTTGTATTTTTATTTGGAGTTTAAAAATGCGGGAACTCATAGACACTTTGCAAAATTAAAGTCAAACTGCACATTTCCAATGGACAAAATGAATTAACTGGAATCAATTTTGAAGTGTTCAAATCCATCAACCATTTTCATTAAGTTTACTATGTTTTTTGAAATTGCGGGATTGTCAAATCCAAGAACCAAATTTCAAATTGCTTTTGAATGCCACTAGTAAACTCAGATATTAATTGCGGGAACCGGAATCCAAATTTATTGTACAGTAAGTAGCTAGGACAAATCAACCCAAATCAAGAAGCTCCACTCTGGATAAAATCAAATGAAAAATCCAATCTAAACACCCATGTTTAGACATGAAATTAAGTGAAATGAAAAATTATCTAAACTGGAAATGATGCAATATTCTGCACTTTAAATCACTAATATAGCAACCATAAAACCATATAATGATTTATGAGCTACTTTCCTGATGATGCAGAATTTTTTTAAAATTTTTTGGCCCCCGGCGTAGCCAGGGGCCATAAAACTTTCTTTCAAGGAAGAAGGAGAGGGGAAAGATAAACCATTAGTTTACTAACTATGTACTCATGTATTGCTACTAAGGATACTTGATTACAGTAGATTTCAGAAGATGCTAATAATAAAGTAGAATTATATATTACAATCTGTCTTATCAACTTGTCTTTCCTTTGGTGTGATGATGATGTGCTTGCAATTAATTGGACAGCTTCACCTCCAGTTGCCTTGGCAATAGGAAATCAAGCTGT
>QTSX02002699.1:0-10167 GCA_014839935.2 Entomophthora muscae | reverse complement strand
CCAATACTTGGAGTCCTCCAACAATATATTGGACTCCTTTTACTTGTTCTTAGACTCCTACACCTTAGTCTTGGACTTCTTCTCCTTAGACTCAGACACCTGCGCTGTGCTTAGGGTCTAGCTCCTTATCTCAAGCTCTGGCTCCTTAATCTTGGGCTTCAGCTCTCTGTATAGCTCTAGTGGACTTGATATTCCACTTGTATCAGTACAACCAAGCTCCTGCTGGCAATCAGAAGGCTTAAAAAACCTCTTGGCACAAACTCAAAAGACCCAGAAAAGACCCTATAACTTTCCAGCCAGCCTCCTTCTTATAGTGTTCTTTTACCAACAGTTCCGCCTTCAAAATGGCTTTCTTCAGAAGCTTAAACCATTGTTGCTCAATTTTTCCTATAATAACTTAAGCTTATATACTTAATTTCTCAAAAGCTTAAAGTATTAATTCACTATTTCCTTGCTTATACTTTAAGCTTTTGGCTTCCAACCAATCATTTTCATCAGGAAACCTACCAAAACTCAACCATTGATTGTAGAGCGCAAAACTTAATCATTTCTGAAGTTCCACTGGGATCCAACTAGGAAAACAATTTCCATCGCTCAAACCGCTCAAATCAACAACTCTTTGTGCACCAAAGCGTTAACTGGTCCATTATTCCAGCACTAGTCTTCCCTGCATTCAAACTATACCAATTTAAATAGTAGAATAGTATTTGAATTGTTCTTTTTGGATCTCTTCAACACTTTCCCCATATATTTACAAATATCGTAAAATCCAAGGAAAATGTCCCACTGAAACAACTCTGTATCCAGCTCTCATAGCAACATACCTTCACCTATCCTGGGAACTTAATAAATAAATGTCTTACCCACACTTTTATCCACATTACTTCTTGATTTTACTACTAAATCAAGACAAAAAATTCCACATTTTCCCACCTCAGTTAATCAATTCAGCAAAATATTGGCTCATTTCTCTGGACCACCAGTCCTTCACCATCATCTTCCAATCCTTCAGCCAACTCATTTCAGTCTCCAAGCAGCTTATTCCATCCATCAGATCTCCAGCTACTCCTGAATCCTGATCTCTTGGTCCTCTGACGGCTTCTGTATCATAATCAGCTATTCCTGTATCATGATCTTGCAATCCTTTAGCTCTCTTACATAATGATCAGCTACTTTTTCATCATGATCTTGCAGTCCTTCAGCTTATCCTCAATTAGTCCATCAACTAATCCTCACTAGGAACCACCTTGGTTCCACCTGCACAATGAACTGTTTTGGTTCAAAAATTCAACAAGAACCAACAGTCCCTCAACTAGTCTTCACTGTGATCATACAGTCCTTCTTACTAGTCTTCTCTGCTGATCCAGAACCACCTTGGTTCTTTATCTCAGTCCATGTTACCAGAACCTGTAGACCTAGGCATGAGTTTACCTTGAACTAGCATTTGACTGGGCCCTTGCAAGTGGCAATCCACTTAGGCCATCCAACCATAGATTATCAAATTCTATGGCGTTGTTTTTACTCACCCAGGTGATTAAGTCTGGGCTTTCAGTTGCAAAGTAATCAGCTTTAGTTCCCAGAGGCCTGATCACACCAAGTTCTGCAGCTGCTTCACCAAGCAAACCACCTTGGTGACACCTCTGAGCAAATCTATGCCCTCCAATGCTCCCTTTAGGCTCTCCCAAAGCTCCCATAGGGGCATAAACAAGGACACTCTAAAAGTCTTTTAGGTAGAATGCTTACTCACAGACCTCCTGTAAGTGTATCAGGGTACGTAGAGCCCTCAGAGCTCTTCCCCTCCCTGGCAGCCCGCGCTACCCGCCAGGGGTCTAAAACTTACAGTCCTGGTAGGCGTCCCCTACCATGCTGGCACATACTTCTACCCTGGCAGCCTGTGTTATCCGCCAGGGTCTAAACATTCTCCAGCCTGAGCAGCAAACACTACCCATCAGGCTGGATCACTCCCTACCCTAAGCAGACAAAGTTCTCTGCTGAGCTATCTCATTCTTCACCCCAAGCAGTCACAGTTCCCTGCTGGATGAAGACCTCTATCCCACAGCAGCCAATATTTTCTGCTGGGTGGAGACAACATCTGCCTCTAGTAGTCTTTACAACTATTAGCTAGGCCTTACTGTCCCTAGTAGCCATCATTCCCTACTAGGCTTCTACCTGTAACAAACAGCCAAACTTTTTCTTGGCCAACATTAGCCACACCTGCAAACCACCAAACATGTGGACCGTCACAGGTGCTGTTTTATGTGATTGTGGGCTTAGAAGCTTCTAAATATAAAATGATAGTTAATCAATTTTAAATAGTAAATTAGAGAATATAAAAAAGTTGGACAAGCAAAGCTTTAATTGATTGGCTGTTTGGCAAGGCACACAGGGATGAAAAAATCAGTGTGGCCATAGAATTTGGCCACAGCCTCAGCTAGGAGGGTGTGGATTCCAGCCTGCAGCAAATCAAATAGGTCTTCTGTCCCAGTTGGGGTTCCTTGCTTGACAACTTGCTTAAGCTACCAAAAGGATTTTTTGATTGGGTTTGGGAATGGGGAATAGGCAGGGAGGAATTACAGGCAAAAATTTGATGTGGCCAATTATTGTGGGCCAACTGCAATGCCTGTATCAATCATTATAAATTCCTCAAGAATATCTACCACCTTATGAAGACCAACATTATCCAGCAAAAAACATCAGTGAAGCCTTGGCTTGTGCTCCTAAGGCGCTCCTGGACAAATTGGAGAAATGATAAGAAGGTCCTGCTGTTGTGAGATACCAATATCATTTGGTATATCTCAACCCCCTTTGGACCAAGGAGAGCCACCATTGAATAGGCTGTGGAGCAGACTGCAGCACACTGAGCTACTTTGTTGTTGAAGCTTTGGGGACAGCCAATTGCATTGCGCATAGACAAGGCAAATGCTGATTTGTCAGTGTAATAGAATTTGACTGTCCCCTTGGCTTTGAGGGCAGTGTACGCCTCTGCGTATTTTTTCCGGGTCTTGACATTAGCTGGGCTGTTTCTGTTGTAGGGAGATACCCCAAGCTTTTTCCACAAAAACTACAGACTCTTGATCAGATGGTAGTAAAAAAATCAAACCTTTATCCCAAAAGTGGACTTGATTATTGACTGTATATTTTCTAGTTGAAGATGGCAGTCTTGGTTGATTCACTGACAGACTGCTTGCTTATGCTTCTTGTTGATCAGGGTCAATATGCTCAAGGATTTCTCTGCTTATAGAACTTTCCCAGTATTAATGATTTATTAAAGGGTTTACTGGTGTATTTTGGATCCACCCCAACAATTGCTGCAGCCTTCTTGTAGTCACCAGATTCCTGCATCAGCTTGAGAAAGATGATGCACTTTGTGTTGGGGATTGCCTTCTGGGTAGCCTTTTTGGTGAAGTTAAATTGGGATCTTGATCAGTGACTGGCACACAAGATATATGAACCTTGTTGTAGAAGACTGCAACCTTCTTTAGCACAAGCTGTCTCTCTGTAGTTCTATAAAACTTGGTCTTTTGGTTGTCTTCTTGGTTGCCATCACTGATATAGGGCTTGTAGCTAGTGTCAAGCACAGGCTTAACCTTCTCTACCATGGCTCTTGGGACTGCTTCCTGGCGGCACACAGGATCAAACACATACAAAGTAAGTTCTACCTCCTTGTTTCTAACTTTCTTGGTAGTGGTGACCTTGGTGGGCTTTTGGGTCAGCTTAGGAACCCTAGGGTTGATGCTCTTTGCCCTTTCACCCTGTGTAACTCAAACTGGGTGTGTCAGTGCAACCTCACTGATATTTTCTTCTCTCCCATCTTCTTCCTGAGTTGACACTTGTGTTGCACTAACTCAATTTTTTGACCCACAGGGACGTCCCTGATCACAGCACACAGCAACTGCATTGCTATTCTGTTGTTGTGTTTGTTCCATTTTAAAATTTAATAAAATACTAAATAAAACTCAATTAAGTTAAAACCTGGTTTTAATTTTAATTTTTATCTGAATATGATTATTTAATTAGAATTTATCATACCCAGTTACCCAATTATAGAATTTTAATTTCTTTATTAGTTTTTTTTGTTTTACAACTCTCATTTTAAATTTCCAACATAATTTATACACAAATTCCCAGATTTTATGCCATATTTAAACACCCAGCACAAAGTTTTTAGAGGTTATGTTTCAGATCATGTGTCTTATTTTGGATATATTGGTAGCATTATTGTTTGCAATCCATTTCACACAAAAATGGAGTAGTTTTTTTACTTGCTGATTTGCTATTGTGCTTTGTTTTTGGATTGAGTTTTGACTCACTGCACTTGAGTATATTTTGTCAACTAATTTAAATAGTAAATGTATGTAAATCAAAGGTCAACTAAAATCATTTTTTGTGAATTCATGTATTTTAGTATTTATTTTGAATAGGGTTTTTGGAGTGTGAGCACTAGTTTTTGTGGCAACACATTTTGTTCATTAATACCCAAGATTCCTGTTAACAGAGTGTATATTTTACACTTATATTTAGAATTTTATTAAATATTGTCAGGGCCCAGAATTCTCTAGACAACCAGCTAGCCTAAATGGATATAAAAAACCTACAGCATGGAAAGCATTTTCAACTGCCTTCTGGGAATAACCCTCCTTTCTGACCGCAAATGGCCAGGGGTTTGCAAGGCTCACGTGCTGCAAAAACCTGGCATTAAGATTAAACACAAAATCAGGTCTTTTTGCTATCAGTAAATGGTAAATTGGGAGAGCAATTATTTGATTGTGCAATTGGGCACTTGATTGCTTGTGGATTTTAATAATAGCCATGACCCCTCAACATGCAGCAGTCAGACTAATGTTCATGATATACCAGCCAATTTCCTTTCATTCCCAGGTCCCAGTGCGCAAATTCCATGCCATTTTGCAAGTATCACTGAAAATGATGCCACCAGGCCTCTGGTGGCACAAAAGGCTAAGTATTCCCCAGTAATTATAAATGGTGAGGAGGCAAAGACTTACTCACTGTTGACATCATAAAAATAACTTCATTATACCCAGGATCCATTATTTTCTTACATTAATTATCTATTTTTGCACCAATATAATTGTTCTGTTTGCATCTATTTGTGATTCCACTACAAAATACAACCACCCTATCTGTTACCTCCTGACTCTGCTCCTTTCACTTTGGTTAAGCCACCTTGCGTTATTGACTTGGAGTTCTTCCACCCTCACCACCTGGATCTTCCTATTGGCTACTCTAGAGTGTCAATTTTTCCCACCATGAATGAGATTCCTCTCACTCCCCCTGCCCAGTAGGCCTCCTGCCCAAGACTTCAGCAATTTGGGGTTTGTTTACATCACAGTATTGAGGCTATCCAATCAGGCTGTGCCCCATACTATAAGTTGGGTTCCTTTGGCTACAGCTGTGAATTACCTTGTCAGGATAGCACCAATTGTATACACGGCCTTTCAGGCCCAGCCTGCCTCTCCGGTGGGAGTCCAGTTGGACTCTGGTATTAGTTGTGACAGTATGTCAAACATACCAAAAATAGTAAACCTGGGCCCCTATTCTTCTTTGATTATAGGGGCATCTTGTATGCTTTTATTTTTGACCTCAGCTTACTACCTAAGACAGCATATGACCAAGAAGCAAGAAATAAATAAAAGCTAAGGAGGTCTTGTTGCCAAGCCATCCCAAGTTGGACTGTGACAATCTCCCTCTCCAACCATAATGCTGCTGCCCCCACAAACCTTCCTGACCTGCCAAAAATGGATTTGGCTGGTTTCAGAAAAGGAATGATAATGATAACACCCTGTTCTGTGCCCACCCCAAGAGCTTCAGAGACAACACTCAGAAGGTTATGATGGTGGTCACTCAACTGAATGATGATGCCAGAGAAACCTTTCTGACCAGCCTAGAGGAAGACCTGGAACTCATACTCTCCTACAACTAATTCCTGGAGAGAATTATTGTAACTGTGCTTTTTTTAGCAGAGTTACAAGGGGGAAAATATTAGAAACTAGATAATTATATTTATTTGGGGATATGGATTATATAGTTGTTGTGAATTATTTTAAGAGAAACATAGTTATGTAAATCATTCAGTTGGATGATGAAGGAATGTGGCTTGCTCCTGGTAAAGGATCAGGTTCCAAATCAAGTCATCCACTGAATAGGATCATTGTTTGTTATGTTGTTACTTTTGGTTTTGAGTCAACTTCCCTGTTTGGGACCATGTCACAGGGAAGTCAAGCTGCAGGACACATCCAATTAGTTGGAACCTTGCTGGCAGGTCAATCCTTCTTTTTGACACCCCCAGCTGAAGGTTAGCCTTGTCTTGAGGAAGGTCATCAGGGAGGTTGTCGGTGGCCCAGGTGCTGTACTGGACTAGTTGTTGGTCTGTTGCGGGTAGTGCGGCCTCTCACTGCTTCTTTTGAGCTTTGCAAGGTTGTAGTCAATTGTGGTGCAGAACTTTGTCTTGCTTACAATTGCCAAGTCCTTGTACCAGGTAAGTGTTATTTTGTTTACCTTTAATATAATGGCAGGACCCACTTTCTTGGGCTGTAGCTTGCTTTTATCCACGTTCATCACCCAGACTTCATCTCTAACTTTGTACCTGGTGTGGATAGGTACAAAGGTGTCTCAAAGACGTCTTTCTTCCTTTTTGAGCTGGTCACTATTGGCTTGTACTATTTGGGGTGCTGAACGGGGTGGAACTTTTTTGGGTATTTCTAGCTTTGGCCCAGTGAGGGCTTGGGTAATGTTTGGTTGTGTGCCATATATGAGCTCAAAGGGGCTCTTTCCAGTGAACCTGTTCACTTGGGTACATTATACAAGGAGTGCAGTTGAGAATTATTTGGCCCAGTCCTCAGGACTCCCGGCTGTGAGCTTGGTGATAGCTTTTACTAGACTGCCATTCAACTGCTTGGCTTGACCATTGGCCTGAGGATGATAGGGCGTAATTACAGTGTGTTTTACTCTATTATTTATGAGATAGATGTCAGTGCTTTCTGAGGTCAATTCCCTGCCTCTTTCTGTGATCAGTATTTTGGTTTTGCCAAACTTGCTAATTATTTCCTTTCCAATGAATCCTCAAATGTTGTTGCCAGTATGGGCTTTTACTGCTTGTGCTACCGGCTAACAAGTGGCAAAGTTGATGACAGTGATGATGTATTTTTTGTTGTTGTGCTTCCTGAGAATTGAACTGATAATGATGAGGGCCCACAACTTGAAAGGTAATTGGTAGAAAATTGATAACACAGATTTTGGTGGGGTGTCACTCTTTACAAATTTTTTGCACACTTCACATTGCTCAAGGACTTCCTGTACATCTTGGTACAAGGTTTGCCACCATGATTTGTGCTTTATGAATTCATAGAGGTTATGGCTCTTTGTATGGCCCAGGTCTCAATTGTAACATAGAATGGTATCAACTCTTTGGTGTGTGGGGATGTACAGAATAGTGATTTTGTCAGCCCTTTTCTGATGGAGGGTGACATATACGCCAGTGAAGAGGTGTTCATTTTTTATGAAAGTTTCTTTAGTGATATTGGTGGTACCTAGTGGGAATCCTTTTTTTGGTTCAGAGCACCAGGAGGGGCCAGTTGGGGTCAAGCCCATTATGCCTCTTGTGGCTTGGATGTATAGTCAAGAAAGGGTGTTGGCCATGACCAACTTGGGTCCTGGCTTATATTGAATGTTCATGTTGAATCACTCCAGGAACTCCATCCAGCGCGCTTGGCGCCTGGACAAGTTGGTCTGAGTTTTGAAGTAAATGAGTGACCTAGGGTCAGTTAAGGCAGTGGATTCTTCCTGGTTCTCCAGGTAGCAGTGTCATTTTACAAGGCAATGGACAATAGCCAGTAGCTCCTTATTGTAGATTGGGTAGCGACACTCATTGTCAGTTAACTTGCGGGACTCATAGGTCACAGGGAGGAATTCAACATTATCTGTTTTGATTCTAAGTACACCTCCAATGGAAGTGTCTGAGGCGCCAGTTTCCATCTGATAGTCTCCATCTCTTTTAGGTATTGTAAGATGGGGCGGACATCAATTTCTCCTTGAGGCAACAGAAAAAAGTCTTGTTGAGGAGTCCATACAAACTTGGACTTGATCCCTGTTATTGCAGATAGGGGGACTTCAGAACACCACAGTTGTTTATAAACCTTTGGATGTAGGCTATTATCCCCAAGAAGGTACAGAGCTCCAATTTGTCCTTAGGTGGCGGCATCTTGCAGATGGCCTAAATCTTCTGTTCATTGTGTTTGATGCCATCTTTTGACACCACATGCCCAAGGAATGGTAGTGTTTGCAGAAGAACTGACACTTGGATGGCTTGGCTAATAGTTTGTGTTATGCCAGGGTTTTGAAGACGGCTTCCAAGTCTCTGTTATGTTGCTCTACTGAGAGACTGTACACAATTATGTTGTCCAGGTATACCAGCATATGCTTGTCAATATGAGGTGTGAAGACCTCATTCATCAAGGTGACAAAGGTTGATAATGCATCTGTCATCCTGAAGTTGAGCACAACACATTTTTAAGAAACATACTTGGTACAGAAGACTGTCTTGGTTATGTCCTCTTCCTTGATTTGGATCTGATTATAGCCTGCTGTAAGATCAATCTTGAAGAAGACAGTTTCCCTTCCCAAGGCATCAAATAGATTGTTGATAAACAGGAGTGGATAGCAATTCTTGATGGTAAATTCATTCAGAGCTTGGTAGTTAGTGATAAGTCTAAGGGAACTGTTCTTCTTTGCCACAAAGAATACGGCAGCACCAAAGGGAGATTGAGATGAGTGTATTATTCCTTTCTAAAATGCTTCCTTGAGATACACCCATAATGCATTGTCTTCACTTGGGGTGAGTTGGTATATAAGCTGTGCCTTAGGTACTGCTCTCTTGAGCTGAATGGCATATTGTATGTGTTTTTCTGGAGGCAACCCTGGTAAGGCTTCCTTGAAGATCTCCAGGTGGTAGTTTACAATTTCTTGGTCTTGGGGAGTTTTTGTGTCTTGGTGATTTTTGAAGTGTATGACCTTGTATTGGCAAGAGTCCAAGTCAATTGTTTTGAGGTTTTCCTGTTCCTCAGGTGTCTCTGTGATACATACAAAGACATGGTATTGTAGGAGTTGGTCCACAGATTCAGGGTAATTTGATGATGTACTCCTTCACATTTGATGGTTAACACTTAAGTAACCCAGTCTACATGCTGGTTGTTTTTCCATAACCAGTCCAGGCCAAGCACAACATCAAACATGAGAAAATCAATGACGGGCCCTTAGATGATAGAGTGCAGATTCTCCAGTGCAATGATGAAGGGGGCAGTCTCCCGTCTCATAGCAGTGTGATGTTCATCAGCTGAAACCACATTCTTAATCTGCAAATTATTAATGGCTAACCTGAACTTGTCCACAAAGTTGCTGTTGACAAGTGTGTGATCTTCACCTGAGTCTAGGAGCGCAGAGCCAGTGTAACTGCAAAAGCAGAAAGGGTAAGACATCATTTTATTGGGATGTCTGGCACTAGTGTAGAGTACTGGGTCCTCTGAGTGGACCTGGATCATAAGGCATTGATCTATGTCTTAGGGGAGGTACTTGTTGTTGAGTAAGGTAGGAGTTTGGCAGGATGAGCTTGGCTTGCTTAATGCTCTCCCCAGGCTTTTCCTTTGTCCTGGTTGTTTTGATTAGCACTGGCCCTGAAGTGAGTGCGCTTTGATTGTCCATTATTCCTGCTACTGTGGCCATTTGATACTGAGGGCTTGTGGCTTGCGCCATTTTTTATTGCTGTTGCCAGGTGGAGGGCAATTTGAGCGTCCTGGCATGTGAGAGTCTTTGGGTCTCTCTCTTTCCAGTCTGAGCCTTGTAGAAGACATTGGATGTTTGTTCTGCTTTCTCTGCCTCACAATAAAGGCTCTGCAGATTGGTCACTTAGTCCAGGTTGACGTTCCTCATCACGTGCAGCTTGAGTGTGTTGTAAGTACATGAGGTGGATAGATGGGGTGTCAAAGGCCATGTATGAGGGGGCACATAGTCAGAGTTCCTTGTAAGCTCGGTTGAACTCCTTCACTGTGCCCGTTTGGGTTGGATCCTTTACTTAACATATGATCATGAGTGTGGTGTCCTTTAGCACAAATCTTGCCAAGAAATCCTGTTTAAAGGTGTCTCAGTCTTTCTTGG
>QTSX02002698.1:0-10229 GCA_014839935.2 Entomophthora muscae | reverse complement strand
ATACCTTAGAGTATTCAAAGTATGGGGCTTATTGAACTACTGAAGTGGTTCTTTAGGTTTTGCAGTTGTTATGCTGCCTGGGATGGCTGATGATGTGTTCAGGGGAGGTTTTGTCAACAGGCCTTCAGAAGTGACAAAAACAAGCGACATCATTTTTTTGTGCCAAAAAACATTGAAGTCCCTGTTTTTTATTTTTGGCCATATTTGACCAAAATTAGTGATATTGACAGGATTGTGATGTGTTTGTCAAAAATTAACTTCTTGTAAATAGCCTGATTTAGGTAGTCTAGCTTATGGGGTGGTTGTTTGTGATCCTGGCGCCAAAGATTCTTCTGTTTTTGTGGGTAAGCAACACCAGCCAAGATGGTACTATCAGTGATAGCTGATAGCAACTGTGCTCCCTCTGAGCAACCTTTTGATGACCTTCTAGGAGAAGGCATACCACTTTTTAAAGTGGATATTCAAAAATTTTCTTGGCATTAGTACCCATGATTACTTTGTTAAAGAAGAATCCATTGTTTCAAGCCAGGGATTCCCTCCATTTTTAAATGCTTTAAAATTAATTTTTTTAGACTGTGCTTAAAAAGGTCTCTTAAAAATCCATCTGCCAATTGAAAATGGGGCCAGCTTTTAAAGGTTCCCTGGAGGCTATATTGCCTGGAGGTATATGCTTCATGGGCAAGGCTAAAATTTATCGGACAGGTTCTGTTTATCAGCCTGCAACCCCTTTATCAAGTGAAAGCCTTGCACAGAAATATATAGAGAAATTGTAGAATGTACTTTAAACTGGGGCTTCTATACACCCTTTTGAGTCTGGATTGGCACAAGGCAAGCTTATGTTGTAACTGTGCTTTGCAGGGGAAATAGTATATAAATATGGGGGAAAAGTTAGTATTACTAAGAGAGCTAACATTGTTATATGGCTCCAATAATTTCAGAGAGATGGAAGGTGGTTGCTACCAGTAGATGATCCAAGAAGGGATTGATTCTAACGCCCAGATCTAGGGGATTTGGACTATATGTCTATGCTTGTCTCTTGAGGAGTATACTTTCTTGGAACTGGTTGTTGTGTTGAGTGAGCCAAGTCAGTATTTTAGTTGAGAGGATTAAATGGTGTTGTAACACCTGTTATTACCAAGGATACTCTCTCACTAGGGTTGAAACTGCAGGCTAAACCCCTAACAAGATTCTGAGTCAGAAAAGAGGACCTGTAACTTAACTTGACCCGCCTAAGACTCAAAGCCAGGGTGTGCCAAATCGAGCTCGCTAGTTGAGACATCATAGCTAGAATCTTCCATGTGTAGAGCAAAGGTCATTTTCCAAGATTAGCACCCAATATAACAGGAACATTCATCTACCCCTGATGCCACAACAAACAAAATAAAATATCTTAACAAATAAATGCATTATCTGATCTAATATCCTTTCCCCCTTTTCTGTAACTCTGCTAAAACAGCACAGTTACGGCACTTGGTTATCTTATCAGAAGATGGGATAAGTAATTGATCTGTAGCTTATTCAACTAACTACATGCCTAAGTTTAAAGCAAAGCCTGAGGAATATGGTGTCATTTTCCATGACCCGGAAAATACTTAAACTGGATAAATAATGATACTCTTTTAGGATGGGATATTTTCAGCATGATCAATGGATTCAAACTGTGTTTCCTATTTTACGCATCAAAGCACTAGCTTTAGTAGCCATTCAATGTCTTGCCCAAGAAAAATGCTGTGGTTGATTCAGGAAAGTATCTTTTTGAGGCAGTTGTAGTATTGATCACAAATTAGGTTAAAAACATATGGCCTGGCATGAATGGGTAGTCACCTGGCTTTAAACATGATATGTCGAGTATTTTGGTGGAACCCGTTTAAGAATAAAAAATTAACATCGCCTTGAAGTTCAACCGCTAGCAAATATACTTATTTATTACAAGTGCACCTTTTAGCTTCAGATAAGATTCCGGTTAGAATCAACCATTTTGCCGCGAGATCCTTCGGGGCCAAGCTCTGGAAGAAGCGTGAACCAAGGCTTCTGAAGTTTAGCCATCAGTTTTAAAAACCTGCCCAGGATTGCAGAGGGAGTACGAGAGGAAAAAGCTGGCTGACTTGAACAGATCACTTTCCATTGTTTTCCCAGAAGCCTGTACATCCTCAAGAGCAAATCATCTTCAAGTGGAGTGAATCTCCTCCTGTTTAACGGAGCGTTTGATGCAACCATATGTTTCTTTATCTTTAGACGATTCCAGTGGCTTGAACATTGTCTTGGAGAGCGAGTTTGCAACTCACTTGAAATTAGAGTCCAATTGTTTGAGTGCTGTTCAACAAGAGCTATTAATTTAGTTGATTGTTGGGATGGCCAGGAGCCCTTATCAAAGGGAGGTAGGTTGAGCTTGTCTTGAGCTTTGTCACATAATTTGTTAAAGAAATGTCGCTGGCATAAAAAGATGGTTTTGGAGGGAAAGTACTTCGAAATAGCTTTCCAATCAATATTGGAATAGTCAGGGCACTTGTTTTTCCTCTGAAATCCGGCATCTTTTATGACAAGCCGTACAAGCCTCTCAGATTCTTCCGCTGTCCACGGTGTCCTGCCTATTTCTGGGTCTATAAGGATTCGCCACTTAGATCTGCATTGTCTCCGGCATCTTGTCCCAACTCTTTCAGAGATTGCTACCCAATCAGAACCAAATATTGGAACCGCCTGCTTTAACAGGTATAATTCTTCAGTAGACCATTTGCCTTTTCCCCAAGGACGCGATATATCCTGATAGCGGTCATAAATTTGGAGATGACTAAATTCAGGGAAGTGTTTAGTTGCCAACATCTTCCATGTCACAGATCCTTTCTGCTGACCAAGCTCAAGCAGCTTTTTGTCTAATGCAGGCGTCCATTTATTACAAGGCTTTGCTAGGGAATCAGGAACCCTTGAAAAGAGCAGCAGTTGCTCTTCAGACTTTATTGCTTCCAAATTTTGTCGAGCCTGGGAAACATTTGATAAGGATCTTTCAAAGAGAAAAGACTTGATTGTTGCAGCTGGTATTTTTAATTTATCTTGAATAGAACCTATACGATACGGGGGGTTGCAAGAAGGTTTGAGACAAGAAAAGACTCGCGTGGAAATCAAGCAGCACTTTCTTGGCATATGTAAAAGATTCAAGCCTTCTAGCCTTAAACAGCTTCAGAACTATTTGAAAAAACGCCTAAAAACTATTTGTGTTAGAAAGAGTTCCCAGATCGAAATAAAGATCAATAATTAACAAAACATTCAAGAATCAGGAGCAAGCAATTGCTTTGGCTCAACCAAACCAAAAACCAAAGCTTGAAATAAGAAAAGCAAAGAGCAGGAATAAGCCTGGTTCATGAGGCTTGAATGGTTGATAAGGTTTGCAAAAAAAGAAAAGATATTTTAAAACTAGCTTTGGTTAAACAAGATTGCTCAGTCTCACAGAATAAAAAAATTACTATAAACTTTGTCTTATATGTAGCTTACTCAAGAATCCCACAACAATTCAACTTGAATCCTGAAAAATAATCTTAGCTCACTGGGTTTTAAAACCGTAGCAGGTCGAGAAAAATAAATGCCCTCTGAAAATGGGTTTCTTGCTTTTTCAGAAATTATTGTGACAGGTAAACGACAATTCGAATAAGTCGCTAGTGCGATGCCGAATTCGATGGCGTATTATTTATCCAATTTCGACCACAATTCCGAAGCACATTGTATAAGCTTCGATATCCTCTGAATAAACCTTACATTATTATTAAACTAGGTGGTTGCCTGTCGAAGGACAGATATAAAGTTGAATTTAAAAAATCAATTAAATATATTTCATTGTACTTTTAGGTTGGGATTACTTACCATATGGGACATTATTTTTCTTGTTATGCCTAGGCGCCAGATCGGTTATTTTATAACTTAATCATATTATTCATATTCAAATTATTCAGAAAGAGTAAAATATAATCAATCCCAAATATTTAATTGATCTTGGGCTTGGGTGATTTTTTAAAAAATAATTCATTGATTTTATAATTGAAAATTGCAACTTATAGTACTACTGAAAATATCTTAAGTGCTACTACAAACCAAAAATATTTATGATGAGTTGCATGGGAGAGTAATAGCAGCCCCAAAGCTATAAATGCTATTACCCTATCTTTGGCTCATCATAAATATTCTTAGTTTGTTTCAGAAAAAAAGGTTGTTGTTTTTGAAAGACTGATAACTCTATTTAAAATACACCCTCTAGTAAGCTGCCCTACTTCATGAACTTGCCCCAATACACTACTAGCATCTTCTGATATTTTTGTTTCTCTGGTATCATCACGTGATTTCAAATGATAAAATATCTCAGAATATTCTGAGAAGCTTTCAAATGTTAAAGGTGAAGTATATAACTTCCCATCTTTCATCAAATATGAAAGATTAATGCGCAGATTTTTAACTTCAAGCTCTCTTTTTATAGGCCTAAATTTCCTTTCATAAATATAAAAAAATGCTTTTTGGGAAACAATTGAACCAGTTAAAGATGAATTGTATAATTCTTTTCTTCTTTCTTCTTTCTCAAAAATATTTTTTAGATCATTAATGTTGTTAATATAAAGTACATTTTCTTTTTCCTTTAAAATTTTTGATATTACACCAAAGTGACCATCAACAATGCTTTTTCCATGGCATTCAACAAAACGGTTATATTTTATGGAACCCTTAATATATTTAGGTGCCTCTTTAAATAAGTAATATAAAAATTCATATGATCTAAAATGATTTCCATTATCTGTCCATACTTTTATATTTTATATTTTTTTAAATCTATCTAATTTAAGAAGACTTATTAGACATTCACCTGAAAATAAAGAATCATGTGATAATATTTGAGACAAAAAATCATGATATTCATATTTAATTTTATTGTTTTCATTAAAAACTAATGCAAACCCTAATAATGAGATTGGTTTTTTTGAATAAAAACAATTATTGGTCTCAATTGGACCACCTCCAACCTTTAAGTTTTCTTTATAATCTATAACTACAACACAAGACTCATCATCTAGTTCATTAATATCTTTTTTATATTCACAATTTTGATGAACATAAAAGTCTTGATGCTGATTAATAGTCTTTAAGTCATTGTCTATAGATTCTGGTAATGGTAAGTTTTTACTTTCACATTCTTCCTTCTTTTTTTCTAGTGAATTTTTTAAATTACAAATATTGCACATATCGGTTTATTTTTTACTTTTTATTATATTTTTAGGGATTAATTTATAGTAAGTGGAAATTGAAACTGAAATTTCATTTTTTATTTTCATATTTTCATATATTTCTTTTTTTGTTTTAAGTAGAGAGTATTTAATTTCAGTTGAGTAATTACTCATCTCTTTTTCTATATCTTTATAAATTTTTTCAGGCACTTTTTTTGTAAACTGGCTTGTTTCAAAAGAATTTTCCAGCAATTTTTTAATTATTTTTTTAGTTATTTCTTTTTTTAATGAATAGTTATTATTTTTTTGGCTTTTTTTGTTTAAGCTTACATTTTTATTTTTATTTATTTTTCTTGAGTATTCAAACTCACTTTTGGTTATATTAAACCCCATATCATTAAGCTCTTTTAAAGAGTAACTGGAAGTAACCAGAGATCGCAAGGCTGGGAGATGTTTTTGGGGAGAAGATTTCATGAGATCCTTTAAGTTTTCAATGAACTCATTGCCTTTTTGATTTTGAATAGTTGGCAGGAACTGAGCTTTCCCAAATTCAGTTTGAGTAAGGAAGTGCTTGATGAAATTATCAAGATCATCACCAGCAATAAAGAGGAATGCCTTTTTTAACATTGCAATTCTCTCTCTTTTTGTTGAAGCTCCCAAGGAAAAAAAGGGTAGCATGGAAGAAGTAAATTTAACTGAGGACATGGTAGTATTTTGAATCTGTAATTAGGTCAGATCTTTGATGTGTGCCTTAATGATGGAGTAGTTATGATCAGAATGTGGTCTTTGAATTGGGTTATTTGGATTAGAAGCTTTGTGGTACTTTAGCTCTTATATACCAAGCTAAATGACACCATTCTGAAAGAAATGGTGTGATAGCTTTTATTATAGTTTGAACTTGAATTTATGTTTGCAGAAATTAATTAAATACCCAGTTTTCATGCACAAGTGATATATGTGAAGCAGCTAAGCATTATTATCACATCATATCCTCTTTGTAATCAATGCAAATCAATTAAAATGATGTATTCAGTTAATTGTAACTCTTCCGCATATTTTTAAATGATAAAATATTAAAGAATTCCATTTAAAGAATGCTCAATTTGAGGTTCGAAGCTCACTTGAACCTTAAAATCAATCTAAACAGTGATAAAAACATCCTAACTTCAAACTATCATAAAATCCTAGAGAATTGAGCTTTTTAAATAAAATAAAATGCGAAAATAAAGCTCTCAATCTTATCTTTAATTTCGTCAAATAAAAAACATCTGTTGTGTATTCAAAAAAGAGTATTTATTAGCTTTGAAGTGATCTACTTTATATCATTAGATATAATCATATAATAAAATCTGGTTTATGCTCTTTTAAATTACTTTTGCTTTAATATTGAGCATAGTATACATATTAAAATTTTTACACCAATAGAAAGATAAGATTCTTAGCTTCATTTTGATAGTTTACAGTGTGAAAAAATATTAATTTTTCATTGAGTTATTAATGTTTTAAATATAAATTGTGTAATTAGTTACTTTTTCAAAATCGAACTGTGTTATGCTGCGACTTGAGCAGCATGTGCATTAGAAAATGGCCTAATCTCTAAAATAATGACCCATATGTTTACTATGTGAATTGGTGACAAAATACACCCAATCAAGGTGAGTCAAAACTCAATCCAAAAACGAAACACAATAGCAACTCACTATGTAAACAAAATCACTCACTCAGTGTGTGCAATAGATTGTAATCAAGAATGATACCAAGGTATCTAAAATAAGACACAAGATCTGAAACATAAATTTTAAAAATATTGTGTTGGGTGCTTATATTTGGCATAAAATCTGGGAAAAAGGGTGGGAATTATTTTGGGTATTCAAAAATGGGCGTTGTAAAACCAGAAACAACTAATTAAGAAATAAAAAAATCTATAATTGGGATATTGGGTGGTAAAAACTCTAATTAAATATCCATATTCAGATAAAAGCAAAAATTAAAATTAGGGAGCAACTTAATTGAAATTTATTTAATATTTTATTAAATTTTTAAATGAAAGGAACACAACCACAGAGTACCAATGCACCTGTTGTGCGCTGCGGTTGCAATTGCCCCTGCAGGTCAAAGAACAGAGTTAGTGTGTCATGAATGACATTTCAATACTTGTATTGAAAACCCAAGAGTCAAACCCCAGTCCCCTGAAGGCGGATTGGACCCCCCAGGACGGTCCAGGACCCGCCAATCCGTTAAGTCACAGACTCAAATTGTTAAGTTGCCCCGTGATCCGCCGGCCTAATACTGAGGATTTCCCAAATGGTTGCCAGATTGCAGCCAAACCGGTGCCACTAGAGACCCATACCTACGCAGGAAATGTGGTCTGCCTAAAGGAGGTTGTGAAAAGACCTGCTACTAGCCCTGCCAACAAACACCAGCTGTTGCCAGTCTTCAGTCCAGAAAAGGTATTACAATTGGCCAACTCAGATGACATGGTGAACAACGGCGGCAAAACAAAGCACTACCACTTCTATTCCCCAGAACCAGTCCAGCCAAGAACTGCCAAACTGGTGTCACTGAGGGCCCAGACCTACACAGAAGCTGTGGCTTGGGCAAAGTCCACTACTAGCCCTGCCAATAAGCACCAACTGCTGCCAGTCCCCAGTCCAGAAAGAGAATTGCAATTAGCCCGCTCAGGTGACATGGTGAACCAAAGCGGCAAAATTAAGCACTGCCACTTCTGTTTGCCAGAATGTACCCAACCAGAACCTGATGCCCTCCAGACCCTAAGCCAAGATTCATGCCCTACCGGCAAACCACCCATGGACCTGAAGCCTGCAAAAAGCAAAGAAGCAAAATCATATGGTATAAGAACACTGGCAGTGTGGTGATGACCACATTGTCATTCTCAATAATAAAGTTTATGAACCTTTGGTTTGAGCAAATTCTACCCTATCTAGTCTTAGTGATCTTTCATCTTAATTCTGGCCAAGTAGACAACCAGGCTGCCGCCCTCTCCCAAGATCAACCTGCCAAATTGCCCCAGGCATTATACCGTCCCCCAGGAGCCCCCTTTGGACCCGTGCACTTTACTGAATACCCGCCCAACCCGGCCTATTCAGAGTACAACTTGGAAGCCATCCTCATTGCCAACTCATTGGCAAGGACTAGAAGTACCAAATACATAGGACACAAAGGAAAGAGGATTGAGATACCGCCCTTATTGTTCAAGGACAAGTACAACTACCTCCCAGCGTACTTTGTTCCCATGAATCTGCCATTAACCCCAAGACCAGACTGCTCACTGGGGACCCCCACTGCAGCTGAGGCTACATCCTCCCAACTGTTTGGAGTACTCTACATTACTTTGACAGGATTGGTGGATTCCATGGTCCCTAACTCTGGACCCTGGTCCTTGTTTGGGCAATCTGTATCTTACATTATCAAGTTAGCACCCATTCTATGGTGGGCCCTACCCGCCAGCTCAGCCGCACCTCACCCCAAGCTGCCCAATGCCTCTACCTATGACTGGCTTCCTGAAATAGTGCAACACAAATGCCTACTCAGGAAGGAGACAGGAGAGGAAAGTTTGATAGTGACGCTGCACTGACACAGCTGGTTTGAGGAGCACAAGCTGCTAGGGTGCGGAGCATAAACCCTCAGGTCCCCAAGCTGACCCAAAAGCCCACCAAGGTTACCTTTACTAAGAAAGTTAGGGACAAGGAGGTAGAACTTACTTCATATGTGTTTGACATTGTGTACCAGCAAGAGTTGGTCCTGTCAGCCATGCTGGAGAAGGTGAAGCCTGTACTTGATACTAGCTACAAGCCCTACATCAGTGATGGCAATCAGGAGGAGGATAAGGAGCCCAAGTTCTATCAAACTGATGAGAGACAGTTAGTGCTCAAAAAGGTTGCAGCCTTCTACAACAAGGTGCCCATGCCTTGCAAGCCTGTCACCAATCAGGATCCCAGTTCATCTGAGCCTACTAAGCCCGCTCAGAAGCGCATCCCAGATATCAAACACATCATCCTGATCAAGCTAATGTGTGAATCTGGTGACTACAAGGCGGCCACGACCATTGTTAGAGTGGATCCCAAGTACGCCAGCAAGACCTTCCACAAATTCATCAATACTGGCCAAGTCCTTGCTGTGGAGAAATCCTTGCGCGTTGCTACCATGCTCACCAAGGAGCACAAATGGGCAATCCGCCAGTGGATAACCCGGGACTGCCATCTTGGACTGGCAAATATTCAGACCATGGCCAAATCTACTTTTGGGGTTAAGGCTTCAATTTCCTTTTACTACCATCTGGTGAAGGGAATGCAATTTTCCTGGAAAAAGCCTGGGGTATCTCCCTACAACAAAAACAGCCCAGCCAATGTTGAGACCCGGAAAAAATACGCAGAGGCGTACACTGCCCTCAAAGCTAAGAGGACAGTCAAATTCTATTACATTGACAAATCAGCATTTGCCTTGTCTATGCAGAATGAGTATGGCAATGTCCCAAAAGGCTCAAATGACGGGATGGCTTGGTGTGTTGCAGTCTGCGCCACAGCCTACTCAATGATGGCTCTCCTTGGTCCAAAGGGGGTCAAGCTCTACCAAATGATACTAGGCTCCCACAATAGCCATATCTTTATAGCATTCCTCCAATTGGTCCAGGAGCACCTGAGGTGTACAAGCCTGGGCTTCACCAATGTGATTATGCTGAATAATGTTGGTCTCCATAAGGTGGCAGATATTCTTGAGGAATTTTCATCAATTGACACCAGCATTGAAGCGGCCCCCCAGCAATTGGACATAAAAAATTTGCGCCTTCTCTTCCTCCCTGCCTATTTGCCCTTCCTGAATCCCATTGAGAAAGTTTTTGGGTGGCTCAAGCAAGTCATCAAGCGAGGAACCCCAACTGGGACTGAGAACCTCTTTGATTTGCTGCAGGCTGGGATCCACACCCTCCCATCTGAGACTGTGGCCAAATTCTATGACCACGCTGATTCATTCATCCCTGTGTGCCTAGCCAAACAGCCAATCAATTAAAGGCTT
>QTSX02002697.1:0-10264 GCA_014839935.2 Entomophthora muscae | reverse complement strand
TATCAGTTTTCAGATATCTTTTCCAAGGATAGCACTGACTATGGTCTAGCTACAGAAGTCATTCATCAAATCAATACTGGTGATGCACACCCCTTCCAAGCCAAACCTTATTGCTGTATCAAGTGGAAGACACTCAGGTGTCTAAAGAATTCAAGCAACTATTTGGCACTGGGTTACTTGCTCCTTCCTAAAGTCCATGGGTCTCCCCTTTGCTCATCTTGAAGAAGAAAGACTAAGGTCACTGCATTGTAATGGACTATTGACAGCTAAACTCCTTAACCAAGAAATATTCTTACCCCTTGCTGCGTATCAACAATGCAATCTGCTGCCTTGGAGGCTCCAAGTTCTTCTCAGCTATGGATTTGGCCTCTGGTTATTGGAAAGTTAACCTTTCTCCAGAGGATAGGCAAATAGCTGCGCTGATCACCTCTGAAGGACTGTTTGACCTAACTGTATGCCTCAGGGGCTATGCAATGCCCCTGCTACCTTTCAGCGGGCAATGGACTCCATCCTTTGTGACCTGAAGCTCTCATTTGTCCTGGTGTACTTAGATGATATAACAATCTTAATTGCTACCTTTAAGGATCACCTGGCCCACCTTAAGGAAGTGTTCTTAAAGACCTGGGAAGCTGGTCTCAAACTAAAACCGTCAAAGTGTGCTTTCTTCAAGGAGTGTCTTGAATTATTGGACCATGAAGTAACCCAGACTGGAATTTGTCCTATGACTAAGAAGGTTGAAGCTATTGACAAGATTCATCTATCCACCAACCTGCATTAAGTTCAAGTCTTTCTGGTTATGATGGGATACTATAGACAATTCATCCCCAATTTCGCCAACACCAGTGAGCCTCTGGTTCAACTGTTACGCAATTTCTCCTTTGAATGGACTGCTAGTCAACAACAGGCCTTTGAGAATCTTAAGCAAAAACTCAAGGAGGCTACCATCTTGGTTTATCCAGACTAAAATAAGGAATTTATCTTCTCCACAGACTCTTGCAACCTAGCTATTGGGGCCATCCTGGCACAACTAGATGATGAAGGAGTGGATCACCCTGTAGTGTATACTTCTTGTGTCCTCAACTAACACAAGAAGAACTATAGTGTCATAAAGAAAGAATGTCTTGCCATATTGCATGTGGTCAAGCAATTTCAGCATTACGTTTATGGTACCCATTTCACTGTGGTCACTGACCATGCCTTACTCAAGTGACTACAGCAACTCAAAGAACCAGAAGGACAGCTAGCTAGATGGGCCCTTTGCTTGCAGGGCTACAAATTCACAGTGCTCCATTGTCCTGGGATCCAATACCAAAATGCTGATGGACTATCCAGAATGTCTATCCTTGCTCTACACCCTGCTGAGGCCAATTGGTTATACAAGCTAATCAGGTATACCTCTTCCTGGGAAAAAGAGACTGAAGAGATTCAATATGCCCTATCTAAGCTATCTGAGAATATTCTCATTTGTGACAATTGACTCTTCAAAAAGGTGCATGATTAGTACCTGCCTTAAGTACGCCCTGCCCTTCATCTCTTGTTGGTACTCCATGTGACGTAAATAACTGGATAATATGATGCCGTTTCTAAATGATGGGGAATAACCACCCAAATCCACATAGAATTGATGATTAACCACCAACGCGGCTTCAGATATTTTTTTGTGAATTTTTAAATTGTAACTCCAGGATTAAGTAGAACAATCAATCCTAACCAGAGTAAACCAAGATAAATGACCTGGGAAAGCATCAATGCATCTTCAGCGTAGAATTCTGGGCATTGAGAAGTGACCCAATTTTCATCTTCAGGAATGGAGGGAGGAGCTACAAAATTGGCTGGCATGAAATTAACATTTTGCGGCGCCAACAACAAAGTTCCAGATGCTGGGCCCCATCTTCCTGAAATGATTCTGTTCAGAATCAGATTGTACGGGATATACTGCAACAACCTGAGCACAGGATACATTTTAAAATTTAAAATTAGAACTTGGGATAATTGATTTTTATTGAGTAAATTTAGGAGGACTCAACTCTCAGAGTTGAAACAGGGAAAATTATTCAATATATATCAGAAAAATTGACTAAGCAATACCACCTGAGTCTTGATCTCCTCTTTCTTTGGCATCTTCAAGTAAGTATCTAGTCCAGGTTGCAAAGAACCCTTGTGTGACCAGTTTCTGACAACCATGCCAATTAACAAGCTTATATTGGATGACCCTCATATTACGTTGATTTATCAACATCAGTTTACAAGGGAGAGCTGGTTTCAGCTTGCATACTGGAGCAGCCGTGACCCATTTTCAATCGGCTGTTTGGTTTAAATCCGTTAACTTGGTCAATTTTGATACAGGTTTTCTGGCCTTCCGTGCCTTCTTACTTGGACAGACAATACCCAGCATTATGGAACTTACCGTGACACTCCAAGCTCATAAGGAGACTGGATATGGAGGCATTGTCAAGACCTATGACTGGCTCCAAAAGAATTACTTATGAGAGAACCTTTGCCTGCTGATTCCAGATGTCATTGCCAGTTGTCATGACTGTCAACTCCAGCGACCTTGAGCTGCCTCTCACAAGTTCAAATTAGTCCCTCCACAGCATGCCTTCCACACAGTCAGAATCAATGCTATAGAACCTCTACCTTGCTCTTGCTCAGGCTGCCGCTTCATCCTGATTGCAGTTGATCATTTCAGCAAATGAGTAGAAGCTTGTCCCACCAAAGATATCACTGCTAAGACAACTGCAGCCTTCCTTTTGCAAGATATATTCTACCACCATGGGTACCCCCAAGTGTTGTTGTCTGAGAATGGAACTAACTTCAATGTCAAGCTGGTGAATTTCATTATTGAAGCTCTTGGGCCTCATCAGTCCTTCTCTGCTCCCTATAACCCTTCCACTAACGGGGCTGTAGAGTGTGCCAACTCAACCTTGGTTTCCATCATGAGGAAGATCACTTACTCCAATACTGCAAAGTTTGATCAATACTTACCTGCTGCTCTATTTGCCTATTGCATCAGAAAACACTGTGTCACTGGGTGTTTTCCCTTTGCTATGCTATATGGGTGCAAGGCCACTACTCCGTTGCTCCTGCCCCCCTACTCTCCTCTGTTAAGGCCGTAGACCCCGACTCTCACATCAAAGACTTAGTCAATTGCATCATCAATATTCAGGCCACTGCATACACGTCTGCATATAAGACCAAGATGCTTGAGCTCTCTCCCAACAGTGCTGGATAATCTCCCTTGCCTGAGTTCAATATTGGGGATCATGTTCTCTACTACCAGCATAGAGTAAGAGGATACACTCACAAGCTAGATATGTTGTGGGTTGGGCCTTTAGAAGTCGCCTTTAAACAAGGATCAGAGTACACTGTGAAACTCCTCTCTATTAGTTGACTGTTTGCCTGTGTACATGCCAAGTTTCTCTGCAAGTATCACCCCCTAAGGCCAATCTAGAGGGGGACAATGTTGTGAATGCCACCATTCACTGTGTTTTGATTTTGCCTTCAATGGGTTATTTCAAGGACAAATTTCTTTCTTCTGCTTTTTCCCTTTGAAATGAGCCTGGCTCCAAATTAGGAAATTCTATTGTTCAGTTTCCTGATTCTGTGCAACTCACTTGCCCCACTAATGCTTGTGGCAAGTGATCCTACTGTCCATGTACTGTTTTGTGGTAAAGCTACACAGTATATATTCCATTTCACTTTTACTAATAAAAATTAAGTTATATTTACATTTTTGTCTTTTTGTCTCCACATACTTTGGCACCTCTCTAGCCACGTCTAGCATATATTATTCATTCAGGGCCACAAGGTAATTATATAGCCTTCTCTGCCATCAAACTGAGATTTAGTACAAATCCAATCCTAAGGTTAGGATTCCCCGTTGTGTGTCTGTGCTGCGCCTCAGAACACGACACTGAACCTTGTGGTTCTTTGTTTATATCATTTTTGTTATACACTTTTTATCAAATTTGATGTAGAATGCTTCAGGATGTGAATTGTTTGTGTTTGTTTTAAATATGGGTTAATTTTGTTTGCTGTCTCATTTTTGGTATTTAGTAATTGACTTAGATTTTGTTGTGTGATTGACATTTTTGTAATCTTGACCTAGATAAATGAAACTTTTATTGAGTAAATTGACCTATACCTGGAACCAGTTGAAATTTGTTATGTGACTGAATCAAGTTTGTTCTGAACTGAATCATTTTTGTTTATCTCAACAGGTTTGAAAACTACTGTATAATTTAAGTTAAATTTAAAATGAAGTTCTTAAAAGTTTAATTTTTATTATTAAAATATTAAGTTTTGCCTTTTTGCTTCCAGAGGATGAAAGCCTTCTCCCCTCAATCCAATTTTTTTAAAAAACGGATTCCCAATGTCAGAGGAATCAATAATCAGAAAACAAGGCGGCTTGGATGCAACAATTAAGGGAAATCCCGTAAATGTTGCGTTTTTAATCCGCCGCAGCCTTAGTCAAGCAACAATATACAGTTTACTGTACAAAGACTGAATTTCCACATTCTTAAAATTCAATGTGTTTAAGGAAATGAAGAAATATAATGTTTTCAAGGAAAAATTTATTGACTCTTCAGGAAGATGGTTTAAATATAAAGGTAAAGGGTTGAGAGGAATGTGAAGGAAGCAGCAAATGCAAGCGTGGCGGAAGTAGCGCTGCTGACTTTGAGGATGGGGGCACTCTTATCGGTCTTCTTGTAGGATTTGACTGGTGTGGTACCACATTTGAGCTCAATTTCAAAGAATGTATCCATAGTCTTGTTACGACCCGCCTTCTGGGCAAAGTAGAGGATGTTGGTCTTCATTGTCCCCTTTGCAACATCTTTCTTGAAAGTCAAGACAACACTAGTCAACTTATCCTTCTTGACGTCTTTATCACTCTTTCCGGAAATTTTGGTTTCTTTGTCGCCTTTAAAGCCCTTAACTTCGATGCCATCAACGGCACTAGCGGAGATGGATGCACCCGCCTTGATGGCATCAGCATCAATGCTAATCTTACAAGAGGGGGTTTCTTTAGCGGAACATGGGCTTTCCCAAGGAAGGCTCAATTCAACAGTGGTAAGCTTAGTTGCTTTCACGGCACTTGGGCTCAAGCTGGGAAGATTTGAGTCTGACGTATTGGTATTAGACTTAGCACCAGCAGGGGTTGGTGCAGCGATGCTAGAGGCATTAGACTTGGCACCTGCAGGGGCTGGAGTAGTGACGTTAGGGGTAGTGGCACAAGCAACAGCTGAGATGAGAGCAAGAGTGTAGAATTTCATTTGTGCTCTCTCCAAAGGTTCTCTCGTGCTTTAAATATCCTAGGTTTGTTTCCATTGGTTGGATGTGCAATTCTAGAACATTTCAGTGTAAGTCACTACTTCCTTGCATATGATCCTATAATTAGAATCCAGGTG
Organism: Entomophthora muscae; assembly: GCA_014839935.2. Taxonomy (NCBI): domain Eukaryota; kingdom Fungi; phylum Entomophthoromycota; class Entomophthoromycetes; order Entomophthorales; family Entomophthoraceae; genus Entomophthora; species Entomophthora muscae. The sequence continues at coordinate 4,856 of QTSX02002697.1, read as the reverse complement.
CCCAGTAAATCAAGAAGTGACATCATAATAAAAGAATTAAACTAGCAAATCAATATATATTTTTATATCAATAACATTAAATTTATATATATAAAAGCGAGTCTGTCTTCTGTAATGTCAGCTCGAGTGCACTCAAGCGGTAAGGAATCGAATTGAACCAATTTTCTATAATATTTAAGTTTAAACATGAATGTCATGCCGAAAGCTTGGTTTGGCTCACCCTTACATGCAATCCCTTACAAGCACCTTTGAAAGCTTGGCGAGTGAATTTGGTGGAGCGTGGACTAAATTGTGTCGAATGAGAATATATGCTGCTAGAATTTTAATAAATTGATATTTGATTAATATATTTTTAACAGGTTTCTTTCTTGCAACCATAGCCAAGAGGCTCATCTGCATAGCTTATCCAACTTCATAATGCGTGGATGAAATAGGAAGGGGCGACATATTGTTTAAAAATAGATTTTTTAGATTAACTTGCACGCTTTTATATAATTGGATATCTAAATTCTATTGAGAATCGAATTACCTTGGAAGAAGCAAGCTGGTCACTTGAGATACGACTAAAATTAGATGAGCGAATTTTAGTTTAAAAGGAAGATGATTGGCTTGCACAATCCAATATTATTTATTTTTAACTGCAATGATATAATATTCCACTCAAATGCATATCCTGATCCAAGTGGCTGCAGGTTGTTTCAGAGTTAACCTTGCTTACCATTACATCATCTTAATTAACATTCCAGCAGAGTAAAAAGGCAAAACTTTAACAAGACTCGTTAAAATGATCTTTTTATAGAATTAAAGTACCCAAATAATTTTTCCCCCCCCAATCCCACCTTACAGAATAGAAAACACCCCCTATCAAATTTTAAAAAAAAAATTTTTTTTTTTTTTTTTTTTTTTAATAAAAAAAAAAAAAAAAAAAAAAAAAATTTTTTTTTTTTTTTTTTTTTTTTTTTTAAAAAAAAAAATTTTTTTTTTTTTAAAAAAAAAAAATTTTTTTGGGTTTTTTTAAATGGGGGGTGTTCCTTTTTGTTTAAGTTTTTTTTGGTGGTTGCCTTTTTTCAGCTAGTTTCAATCAAAATACTAAAAAATGGTAGCACCAGCTGCCCTGCCTGATGAGATATAGATTAAAATACAGGAATAAGGCTCACATCGTAAAGGCCCAGATCCAATTCAATTCATCTAAATTCATTCTTAGTACCCATGAAGAATCTAAAAATAACACATCTCTGTGATACCAAGCAAATCTTAATGATTAATAGTTTAATTTTAAACTAAAAATCAACTCAATACTTTCAGGATTTTGGGATATTAGCTAATTAAAAGATTCAATCAATAATTGTAAGGCGCAGCCATGCAGCCTTGGAATGGTTTCAACATAAAAATACAGACAACCAGGCCGTGTTATAGATAAATCAATGGTCAAATCATATCCTGGAATTAATAAAATCCCTGTTCCTAATTAATGAATGGAATATGAAGGCATTGCACAAATTATTAGTCCTCTTCAACAGGCACCTGAACATGCATCTCATAATAACAGCAACAGCGCCCATGTTGACACTTAGTAAAGTGTGAATTTGGTTTTTTATAATGTCGTCTTCTGGATGTTGACAATTTTTAATTAATGTAACACTTTACCCTGAACATTTTTAATATGAAAATAATTAAAACTAGAACTAAACTAAAATGACCCCATAGAGTTCAAAAATACAATAAAAACATACCATAATTAATCAGAACAAGGAGATACAAGCAATTATTTTCAGTTTACTACATTAGTTTTAAAAGCTATGGCCACAAGCAAAAATACTTCAGATTTAAACAAAATCCAACTCTCAGGTTAAAATATACACTCTGTTAACAGGGTTTATTGGCATTAATGGGCAAAATGGGTCAACACAGCAACAAAGTACTCACACACAAAGCAAAACCATTCAAAATATAATCCAAAATACATGGATTCACAAACAAAATGTTGTGGGTTGACTTTCATATGTACATATGTTTACTATGTGAATCAGTGACAAAATACACCTAAGCGTGGTGTGTCAAAACTCAATCCAAAAACAAAACACAATAGCAACTCACTGTGTAAACAAAATCACTCAATCAGTTTGTGCAATGGATTGTAATCAAGAATGATACCAAGGTATCTAAAATAAGACACAAGATCTGAAACATTAAATTTTAAAAATATTGTGTTGGGTGTTTGAATTTGGCGTAAAATATGGGAAAATGGATGGAAATTATTTTGGGTATTCTAAAATGGGTGTGGTAAAACCAAAATCAACTAACTAAGAAATAAAAAATCTATAATTGGGATATTGGGTGGGAAAATAATAATAATTGAATATCCATAAACAGATAAAAGCAAAAATTAAAATTAGAGAGTAACTTAATTGAAATTTATTTAATATTTTATTAAATTCTCAAAATGGAAGGAACACAGCAACAGACTACCATTGCACCCATTATGCGCCGCAGTTGTGGTCGCCCCCGCGGGTCAAAAAACAAAGTTAGTGCGACCCAAGTGCCTACTCAGGAGGGAGGCACAAGAGGAGAGTTCCATAGTGACGCTGCACTGACACAGCCAGTTCAAGGAGAACAAGCTGCTAGGGTGCGGAGCATAAACCCTCAGGTCCCAAAGCTGACCCAGAAGCCCACCAAGGTTACCACTACCAAAACAGTTAGAAACAAGGAGGTAGAACTTACTTTGTATGTGTTTGATGTTGTGTACCAGCAAGAGTCAGTCCCGTCAGCCATGCTGGAGAAGGTGAAGCCTGTACTTGATACTAGCTACAAGCCCTATGTCAGTGATGACAATCAGGAGGATGACAAGGAGCCCCAGTTCTACCAAACCAATGAGGGACAGTTAGTGCTAAAGAAAGTTTCTGCGTTTTACACCAAGGTGCCCATGCCCTGTGTTGTGCCCAACGCCAACGAGCCAATCCCCACCGCTAAAAAGCCCGCTCACAAGTGCATTACTGACATCAAGAGCATCATCCTTCTCTGGCTCATGCTGGAATCTGGTGATTACAAGGCGGCTGCAGCTCTTGTTGGGGTGGATCCCAAGTACGCCTCAAAGACCTTCAACAGGTTCATTGATACTGGCCAACTCCTTGCCGCGGAGAAATCCTTGCGTGTTTCTACCATGCTCACCAAGGAGCACAAATGGGCAATCACCAGTGGATAACCCGAGATTGCCATCTTGAACTGGCAAATATACTGTCAGGGACCCATTTGGCAGGGAATAAGCTCCCTAGCTGATGGGCCAAAGCCCTCACATTCAAACCTGCAATTACCAAGCCAATAGAAACCATGACCATTGCAAGATGTCCAAGGTGCCCTAGGTAAGCAAATCTTCCAAACATAGAACTGAAACAATCAAGTAGATAGTAACCCACCAAATACATCAAGAGGTAAAAGGAGGCGTAAGTTCTAACCAGAGTAGGTTCAGCAGGTGGTGTAGTAAACAAACAACTATATTGAAACTGCATCCCCAATGTCCAGAAGGGTACTTGAACCATCCATTGGCAAGGGATTACTTATGGTGAGTGTCATCTAGAGAGGAGTTGTACCAGTCAGTTGTAGGTGTTGGGTTTTCTAAGGCTGATACCACTGGCAAGAAATAAGCTAGAAACCAGGATATGAATATAATTCCTCTCATGGCTTCAAAATTTGTTTATCAGAAAATGAAGGAGTAGCAGGTGTAGGATAAATCTTCATTGTTGGAAAAATTGAAAAGGGTAGGAATAAACTTCTTAAATACCCAAAGGAGTGGGGCTGGGTTAATTCAAGAGGATCTTAGGAGGTGATTTGACAGGGATTTTCATGAAGATAATGTTTGAAATTAATACCTGGTGCATATCTGTCTTGATTTGGAACTGAATGGCTTGTACAACCTTAAAATTGTAAAATATGAGCCAGGAGTAAGAAACCAAAGAAGAAATAATTAAGCAGGTTAATTGCTTAATACATTGGATATGAAAGTACGGAGCCATATCCTGGTATATACTACTTAACATTGGGAGCAGCAGAGTGAGTGAAAGCAGCTAATCAGGCTTTGAGTGTATAGTAATGTCCTCTAATTGATTCTTTAAGGTATTCAAAGCAAAATCAAAGTTGGACATCAAATTTGAATGAATAAAACTAATATAAATAGGTAATGTAACATCATCCAGACAGTTTAGACTAATATTTGAATTGTCCATAGGGTTTTGGGTTCAATCCCCGTCTGGGATAGTGTCTAAGACTAAAAAAGTGTCTGAACTATGATTGCTGGTGTCAAAACTGCAGGCTTGACCCGCCAGCAAGGTTCCAACCAAGCGGGTTTGTGACCTGCAATCTGATTACCCGGTCACTCAAAGCCAGACTAGGTAGTCAACTCAAATTACCAAATCCATCAACATGAACAGATGATGAGCCTTCACAATGGATACCTCAATTTGGTGCTTGACTCATTAGCAGGATCAACCACCCCCCTCTTCCATCCAGTCGTGTGATCACCAATCATGTTCCTGCTATCCATTGATTCACAATAGCTATATAATCACTATCTCACAATAAAGATTATTATCTATCTTCTAAATATTTTTTCCGTGTAACTCTGATAAAACAGCATAGTTACAACACTGGTTCTGTTTCCATTAAAATGATGTAAGGTTTCACCCAAATAGCTGAAGTTGACAGGGAAGAAATCCCTGACATATACAGGCCATGGTCAAATCCGCCTTTGGGGTTGAGGCCTCAATTTCATTTTACTACCATCTGCTCAAGGGGATGCACTTTTCCTGGAAAAAGCTTGGGATATCTCCCTATAACAGAAACAGCCCTGCCAATATTGAGAC
>QTSX02002696.1:0-10309 GCA_014839935.2 Entomophthora muscae | reverse complement strand
TGGTAGGCCTAGAAGTTTCTACTGGAACACCTAGGGGAACTCTTGGACAAGCTGTTTATATATTTGTTCTGTTCCAACAAGCCTTTCAGGGAACCAACCCTGATTTGCCGGCTTGCTAGCGTTTGGGAACTGGCAGGTTGCGGACTGAATGGGCAGGGCCCACCAAAGTATTGGTGCTAACTTAATGAGGTAGGACATTGACTTGACTACCCACAACCACGGATTGTTGGCAGGGACAATAGTATCTATTACTCCTGTGAGAGTAATATATACAATTCCAAAAAACTTGTTGGTATGGTCCAGTGGGAGCTTGGCAGCAGAGGCAGGCATTGGTTTGGGGGTGACGGGCGGTTCCATGCCCATTTGGTAGGCAAAAAAAAATGTTGTATTTATCTGAATAGGCAGGGTTTGGTTTGTACCAAGGGCCTTCTCAGTTGTATCTGGTTAACTCTGTGGTTCTGGCCAAGGGGTCCTGGACTAGTCCATTGTTGGCAGTGTAGTCATTGTACTCAGGCTTTAAGGGGTACTCTGTGAAATGGACAGGGCCAAACTGAGCACCTGGCAGGTGGTATGTAGCTGGCAGACTGGCAGAGGGGTTGGATGATCTTTGAGTTGACTGGAAGATGATAAGAATAAAATATGGCAATAATTGGGGAAACCAATATCTCATAACCTTTATTTAAAATGATGATGGGGGTTGATCTTGGCCTGACAGGTATTTATACCACACTGCCAGGGTTCACTACCTGGTTGGGTTTTCTGGGTTTGGGCAGGTTGGCATTGGGGGTCTCAGATTGCAGTGTGGCACTCAGCACTGGCAGTTTGCCGCTGGCCGCTTTGGGATGAGAAGACTTCAAATCATTCTGTTTGTTGATTTGGGTATTGGATGCCTCTTTGGGTTCAGTGCCTCCCCTTGGACTTTGGGAAAATTTGAAATAACCCTCATGGAGAAACTTGCGTACTTTATCAAGCAAACCGCTGGTGTCAGGCGTTGGCACCTTGGGGAAATTCTTGGCATCTTGCACTGGCAGTTTGCTTGCAGAATCCTGCAGGACGGCTAAGGGTTTGGGTTCTGGCAGGCTGGCAACAACTTTATCAATCAGTAGTGGGTTATTGGGTTCCCAGCCCATGGGTCTGGCGGTCTGCAAAGGGTTTTATCCAGGGTTTGACTCTGGTTCCGTATTTTGAGATTTAGGAGCATCCAAATTATCATTCCTGACAAAGCCTTTCAAACCTTTGAACCAGACAATCCTGTATGTACAGGTGTTCCAGTAAACCTTACCAGTATTTTCTTCTTCTGTTTCAGTAACCTTCACAAATACATGACCTGTCATGAGTGCGTCAAGGTGGTTTGAATATACGTGATAATGCACCCATCTTCATTGTATAGCAAGTGTGACACTCTACCAGTCTTGTGCAGCTTTGTCTTTCTCATCCAATTTAGACCAGGTACCACATTGTGTTTTGGGATTGGGATGATGGGGCCATCAAGGTTAGCTTGTGCATCTCCCATCTGCTCCTGGAAAGAGTTTGCATCCTTGGTGAGTGGTGTGTTCCTGCTGTATGTCATGGCAACTCTCTTGAGATTGCTCTTGATTGTGGGTAGTTTCATGGGGCTGAAAAATATCTTGTCAACAAGGGAGGGGTATCTCCAGATTAAAATAGCGCTGTACCCTGATATCTTCAAAGCAAAAAGGATAAATAAAGGTTTATTTCTGGTCTAGGAAGCAAGCCATATGAGATGCTGCAGGTTACTTGGATCATGGTAATTATGTCCATGTCTTGATCCCTGTACAAGTCTTGAAAAGTGGAGGAGGGCAACTTTTGTAAGCACTCTCCTGAGCTTTCCCCCTCCTTGAGTGGGTTATTTGTACTCATCTGGTTCACTTAAGCTGTACATTTCTGCTTATCAGAAATTGTGCCATCAATGAAATTTTGATATGGCTGTCAGGGCCCAGAGGGTCTTGACTGGTTTCCATCTGACTGAACTTAATATTTAAATCAAACTAAATTAAAACTTTATTTCAAGGCTAACTTAGAATGATCACAAGGGGATCATTGTGAGCAACACCTTTATATACTATTCCATTATATTCTTTAGAATTTTTCTAAATCTGCTAGACAGTCTTAGGGACTCTGCTGGTGGCATTAGGCTGGGGTTTTGGGGCATCTTCTGAACAGCATGACTCATTTTTCTTTGAAAAATCCCTCACATTGGGCTTTGCATCCGTATTTTGTCTAAAATTAGCACAGATCAACTTTTCTGGTGTTTGGCTTCAATTTGTGTGTTTAGACGTCTAAATCCGTCCAGTGATTGCTGAGTTATGCTCAAATTAAGATTTGCATCAATTCTTGTGCCTTGATTGCATAATTTTGTCATTTTGCACTGGTTAGGAAGTTTGACTGGCGGCCAAACTTTAAGAAGTCATAACTCATTGTCTAGAACAGCTAGGAGAGTCATCAAACTAGCATTAGGATTGTGGAAAACAGTAGAGTTTTTTCAAGGCATTTCTGTAGCACAATATTTGTCAGGGAGTTTCCTGACAATGGCCTTCAAATAGTGATAAATGCAAAGATTTGGTTGGTTTTGCTTTCTCCTTTGGAAATTTCTTGCCATCTGTAAATAGGTCTGTTTCAATGTCCAGCTATTCCTGATAACCATAACAGCCCTCAACTGATCCTGGTATGACTTCACCCCAATGTGACCTGCTCTGCCACTCTGTCTACCTAATGAGTGATAATTGACCCTTGTCTACTATTTAAGTAGAATTTCTTCTAATAAAGACAAGTTTATCCACATTTGTGTTGGCTTAAGTATTCTTAAAGCCTTTTCTTTCCTTTTTTCCAAAAGGAATTCCTCATCTTGTATTCCAGTAAATTAAGGTATGTGCCCTTAATTTTGCCCTGAAGGCTAAACCAAGGCTAGCTTCAAACCTCAAAGCTTTTTTATAAAGATTTCCCTCTGTGTCCTCCTGTATGTTGTCCCCAGGAGCCAAACACAACAAAATGGTGCTCACTACAGGGGCTACAAGCCCCTTGGTTACCCTGTTCCCTCGCGCATTCTCTGGTCCTTCTCCCTTTGTTTCTGAAGTACCCAATCAACCTAAAGTCTCTAGTCTTCCTCTAGAAGAAGACATCACTGATGCCCCTTCAACTCCCATGGTACTGGTGCTATCTCCCAGGCCCGTGTGGGCCCCCTTCCAGCTTTCTCTCTCAATTACAAGCAAGCTTGTGCTGCTGCTTGCTTCCTTCTTCATTCTGGTACTGTGACAATGTACACTATCCCTGGCCTTTGTCCTGGGTACGCTTCTGAAGACCTGTACTCCTTCCTTTTGGACTTTAGTCTCCTCCCCTGTGCTGATGGAATCCATGGATACAATTGGCGTGTTGGTCAACCAGTTCATCCAACCTGCCCTAGTTCACCACCAACTTGCCTTAGGATCCCAGAATCAACTATTAAATGCTGTAGCCACCGCCATCTCAAATAACCATGCTCAAAATATGGCCTATCAAGAATGGTCCCACAGTCTCTTTGCGTATATTTCTGACAACCAGCGTTCCTCACTGGCATCACAGAAGTACTTAATCTCCTCCCTGAACTCCCTTTGTTCCTTGCTCCCTGGATACATAAAGGACCAACTATGCAAACTGGATGATCACCAAGCTACCTGGCGTGGCCAGATTGAGTCAACTCTTCTAAAGTATTGTCAAGACTTTGAGACCTTAGTTGTCAAACTCAATCAGTTTTGAGATCATGTTAATTCCCAGCTTGAGTTGATTGGGACCCACGTTGATAATTGGGGCCAACATCTGCACTTACAGTATGGTTTGGACAAGGCAGTGTTAGGAAACATTCTGTGTCAGGCTCAAAACTACGTTAACAATAGAGTGGCTTACCTTGAAGTGATTCCACATGCTCCTTTGGTTGATGGCCTGTCTTCCTTTGAAGCTAAGGTATGGGATGCCATAGCCAAACTCAAAGCCCATACTCAACGTCAAGACTCTGTCCCAAACCCTCTGCCTTTTGAGCCTACACCTGATCCTTGCACTACCATGCTAACAGACCAAGTAGCTACTTTGCAAGGCAAGAATGAGTATTTGAGACAATGCCTCTCTGACCCTGATGATTCTTCCTCTGAATCTGATGGCAAAGGGGAGGCTGAGGTCACTGGTACTCTTACCCACCTTGATCATGGGTGTTTCCCTGGACTGGAAGGCCAACCCTGTGTCAACTGTGCTCTTGCCTTGGATAACTTTAGATGCAGTAACAAATGATGTTGCAGATTGACAATATGCTCTAGAGCGCAAGGCGCAGAACCTCTCTTGCTTAACAGAAACAATAAATAGATAATTTACCCCTCTGGCCGCTTAAACAACTTCTCTGATTACTTGTATTGATGGGGTTGTGGGCACATTGGCAGTCCAACAGATCAATATTGATGAATTTGGAGTTGCTGCTGCTACCGCCCAGGGTATCAGTGGAAAGAACAGCTCTACACTAGACACCCTAGAAGAGAGCCTTTGACTTCTCTGGGCTAGACAACTGGCTGCTGAATCTGAGTTTGAGGGCAATCTACACATCAACATTCTCAACCTGGGTGACAATAGCCAATCCACTTCCTTGTCTATTGACCTGAACTACAAGTTAACCTTCAAGCAGATATTTGACCCTAAAACCTCTACCATTGCGGCCTTTCTGACAATCTACAAGACTGCAATGTGTAGGGCTACTGAAAAGCTTAAAAAGGAGCACATTCTTACCTGCCTCCATCCCACGTGTCAAGAAGTTGTGGTCCCCAAACTTCCATCCATTGTCACTTGGGAAGACATGAAGCGCCTCCTTATTGAGGAATTTGGAGAAGATCTCATCCTTGAGCATAAAAAGATGCATTTATTCACATTGCCTTTAAGCCCAAGGAAACCCTGGCTGAGTTTTCTGACCGCTTCTATATTGAAGAATAACAGTTAATTGTCAGTTGTCAGTTAACTCCCTGTGAATCCTACACAGAATGTTCAAACACGTTAAAGGTGAACCAGCTTCTTTTCCTGTACTTTAAGGCGCACAAAGTTTCTCTTACGTCCATGAAAAGCATTAAGACCCTCTTGTAAGACATGTGTTTGACCCAGGGGGTACTGTGGTTTGCAAGAATAAGGCCAGTCACCTGGGACCACCTCCTGTTTCCCATGCATTATGACTCTGGGATCAGGTGGACAGCCTAAGAGGCAAGGATGTCATAACTGCGGTCAAGTAAGGCACCACTTGTGTACCTGTACTAATCCCTGGGTAGAAGATTGTGACCCTAAGGAACAGGCAGGAAAAGAAAGGTCAGCTTAGAAGCAGAGACACTCTCTGATGACCAATCTCCCCCGTCTCCTCCTGATCCTCTCTCTGACAAGGAATCTCCCCCTTTCTCTGTCCCAACTATCCTTCACCTGTTTCACAATCTTTCCAGTGATTCTGAGCCTGAAGATTATGACTGCAATGAATCATATAGTTATGGCTACTCCATTCTGGATGTCCTGGAAACTGTGTCTGTATCTTACAAAATTTGCTCAGGGAAAACCACCACTACCTCTCGCACACCTTCAGTCAAAGCCAAGGCTGTAGTAGCTCGCCCTTACCTAGCCCAGGCCCATCAACCTCCTGTCTTGATAGACTCTTCTGAGGAAGCTGCCAAGATAGCTGAAGCTCTTTACCAGAATGTGACTATATCTCTCCCCTTGCATACTGTTTATAAGAAAATTCCTGCCTTAAAATGCATGTTAGATAAATGGGAGAAAGAACTAGAAGCTGTTCAGGATGTGTTGGCTGTCTTGCCCACCATTGGGAAAGATACTAATTGTATGGAAGTATTGATCCAAAAGGTTATTATCAAAGCCATTCTGGACACAGGTTCTCCATTCAATGTAGTATCATCCAAGCTAATGAAGAAGCTTAAGCTGGCTCCTGTCCTCAACTATCCTCAATCATATGGTACTGCTGACATGGCCCAAACTCAAGCCATTAGTGCCTACTCTGCTCTACCAATGGGGTTTGGGAAACTTCTTATTGCATCCCTTGCTATTGTCCTAGAAAAAAAAATCTATGATCTCCTGGTTGGTACACAATGTCTCCAAGAATATAATTGAATTATAAACCTTTGATATGGGTATCTATTGCTCTTAGTATATGAGGTCCCTTTAATTTTTGAAGAACCTCTGCGCCTACCAGGTAAACACCTTAAGACTTGTGTGCTAGATTACCCCATAGGTATCTTCTTGCTAAATTACAGAACTCACTCCTCCAATATGTGTTCCTCTCCTTCTTCCTGTCCCACAGAGAAAGATATGCCCCTCCTTGCCCCCCCACAGCTAATACCATTCCTCCAGGCTCCCAGGTGATTATAGACTCTCAAATATCTTATGAACTTCCTGAGAAATCATTCTTGTAATTGTACTCTCCTGAGTCTCTCAGCCGCAAGGAGCCTCAAATATGCCCAGGGATCTTAGACCAAACCCATAAGGAGCCTGTGCAGTTGCTGCTAGCTAACCTGACTGCTTTGTCTATGCAAGTATTGCAGGGCCAAGTTGTAGGGCACAGCCGCATATTAGGGCAGAACAGGTAGCGTCCCTCTACCCTTTTGTAACCTTTAGCAACTTCAATCTCCCTGAAGAAAACCCTCAGGTTATCTCCCTGTTCACAGCTGCCAACTTCCCACAATTGTCGCCCATTCAACAAAAAGATGTGCTGGATCTACTTGACCAGTTTAGCAATATCTTTGCCTCTGGACCTACGGACTATGGCCTAGCCAAAGGGGTCATCCATCAGATCAATACTGGTGATACATTGCCTTTTTGTGCCAAGCCATACCGCTGTAGTAAGTGTGATGACTGTGCATCTTACCCTCACTCACCCATGAGGTGAAACATGGGGGTATAGTTATGTCAGTTAACTGGGATGATCCTGATTACTACTGGATGAAAAGTAGTTCAGTTTCTTCCCAGGTCCCTTCCCCATTCCTGCACAATTGTTTATGTACAGGAATAATACAAGTATATAATGAATCTCTTCCTTTACAATAAACATATCTTTTACCCACAATACTTTGCACTTCAAGCTTGATCTTACTTTTCTAATAAGACTCAAGCTTTTAACCAGACTCTACTAGACTCTTCTTTTCTTGTTGCCTTCACTACTTCAGGTAACAAGACAATCTCCCTGCTGTGCTAACAGTTTAGAGTTAGTGCCCTAGGCTTTCTCTAAGTGCACCCCACTGTCTCCTGCAAACTTCAGCCCAGTATAAGTAGTTCTTAAGCTTGTCAGGAAGAAGCTTATTAGAGGTCCCTCTCACTCTCCTCACCAATTTCCTGTAAGCATCAAAGTAGGGTAGAGGATGCCCAGGTTTCTAAGGAGCTTAAACAACTCTTAGATGCTGGACTATTGACTCCCTCTCAAAGCCTGTGGGCCTTGCCCTTATTTATTCTCAAGAAGAAAGATAGGGGCCACTGCATTGTGATGGATAACTGCAACCTAAAATTGCTCACAAAGAAAAATTTTGTACCCCTTGCCTATAATTGGTGATGCCATCAGACAACTGGGCAGTTCAAAATTTTCTCTACTATTGATTTAGCTTCTGGATAATGGCAGGTTGACTTGTCACCAGAAGACCAAGAAAATGCTACTTGCATCACCTCCAAGGGGCTCTATTAACCTAGTTAAATGCCCCAAGGACTCTGCAATGCCCTGGCTATGTTTAAAAGGACTATGGATTCCATCCTACAAGACCTAAAACTCTCTTATGTCCTCATATATCTTGATGATATCACCATATTCAGCTCCACCTTTACCACCTACTTAGAACGCCCCTAGGCTGTCTTCATTAAGATTCAAGAAGCTGGCTTGAAACACAAACCCTCCAAGAGCTCCTTCTTTAAAGAGCAACTTGAATTCCTGCATCATGAGGTCATCCAAACTGGAATCTGCCCCATTAATAATAAGGTAGAAGCCATTGAAAAAATGCTAACTTCCACAAATCTATGGGAGGTCCAAGTATTTCTTGGTATGATGGGGTACTATTGAAAGTTATCCCTGACTTTGCTGAATTGAGTAAACCCCTTGTCCATCTCCTTTGCAACGTCCCTGTTGAGTGGACTGACAGTCAGCAGCAATTGTTTTAAGCACTGAAAGCCAAGCTCAAAGAGGCTCCTATCCTAGTTTACCCAATTAAGATAAAGATTTTATCTTGTACACTGAAGCAAGCGGAGTAGCTGTGGGTGCCATCTTAGCCCAGCTTGACAACAAAGGCGTGGATAGACCCGTGGCCTACTCTTCCCAAGTCCTCAACAAACACAAGAAGAACTATAGCATCACTTAGAAGGAATTCCTGTAAGTGTTGCATGCTTTAAATCAATTTAGACACTATATTTACAGAACCCATTTCACTGTGGTCACAGATCACTCCTCCCTTAAATGGCTGCAGAAACTAAAGGAACCCAAAGATCAATTATCATGTTGAGCTCTGCAACTACAAGGATACAATTTCACTGTGGTACATTGTCCTGGTACGCAACATCAGAACACTGATGATTTGTCAAGGATGCCCATACTAGCCATCCATCCTGCAGACGCTGGTTGCCTATAAAAGTTAATTGGGTATCCTGACTCCTGGACTACTGATCCAGAAGACATCCAATTGGCCCTATAGACCCTATTCAAGGATACTGTAATTTGATATAGACAACTCTTCCTGAAATTCAACGCCTATCTGCCCTACGTTTGTCCTAGCATGAGAATAGATATTATCCTCCAAGTTCATATTGATATTTGACATAGAGGTATTTCAAAAACCCACAACTGGCTATGCAAAAACTTCTATTGGGAAAACCTGCGCCTTCTAATTCTTGATGTCCTTGCTTCCTGTAATTTGTGCCAGCTCCAACAACCTTGCCCTTCCCAACATCAGTTCAAGCTCATCCCTCCTAAACATGCTTTCCACACTGTGAGTATTGATGCTGTTAGGCCTCTTCCCTGTTCTAGTTCTGATTGTTGGTTTATCTTGGTAGCTGTAGACCATTTTAGCAAGTGGATTAAATCCAGAGCCACAAAAGATATAATTGCCAAGACCACTGCTAATTTCTTGTTGCAGATATCTTCTACTGTCATGACTGTCCTCAAGTCCTGCTTTCTTACAGCGGCACCAAATTTAATACTTGCCTCATCACCTCTATTGTAGAGGCTATGGGTACCCACCAATTTTTTTCTGTGTTTAACCTGTTGACCAATGAAACTGTGGAACAAGCAAATTCCTCCCTGGTGTCCATAATGAGGAAACTCACCCTCTTTGATGCCACCAATTGGGATATGTTTCTCTCTGCAGCCCTCTTTGCTTATTGACTCAGAAGAAACCAAGTGACTGGCCAATCTCCCTTTGCCATGCTGTACAGGCGTGAAGTCACAACTCCCTCAATCTTGGGACCCCCTTTGATTGAAGTTGATGTGTCTGCAAATCCTGAAGCCCATGTCAAGGACTTAACTAATTGTATCTTTAACATTTGGGCAACAGCATATTTGTCTGCCTATAAAGTTAAGAATTTAGAACTCTCACATCCAATGCTTCTCAAGCCCTCCTCCCCAAGTATCAAGTAGGTGAACTGGCTCTCTACTACCAGAATTGTACTAGAGGCAGATCAAATAAGCTTGAATCCCTCTGGGTTGGACCTTTCTAAGTCACTTTCAAGAAGGGTGTCAAGTATACTGTGAAGCTTCTGTCCTCTGGACGTCCTTTTACCCAAGTTTATTCCAAATTTCTCTGTAAATATCAACTCCCTGTGTTCAATCTTGAGGGGAGAGATGTCAGAAATTGCACCATTAATGCTATTTTGATATGGCCTTCAAAGAGTTATATGTGCAAAGATTTGTTTGGTTTTGCTTTGACTTTAGAAATTCCTTGCTTTCTGTAAATGGGTATAATTCAATATCCACCCATTCTGGAATATCATACCTGCTTTTGTCTGATCCTGTTATGACCTCACCCCAAAGTGACCCCCTCTGCCACTCTGTTTACCTAATTAGTGATCATTGGCCCTTGTCTACTATTTAAGTAGAATCAACTCTCCTAATAATGACAAGTTTATCCACATTTGCGTTGAATTTAATGTTCTTCAAGCTTTTCCCTTCCTTTTTTCCAAAAATAACTCTTCTTTGTGTATTCCAGGAAGTTAAGGTATGTGCTTTAATTTTTCCCTCAAGGCTAACCCAAGGCTAGCTTCAAACCTCAAATCTTTTGCTATAAAGATTTCCTGCTGTGTTCTTCTGGATGTTGTCCTCAGG
>QTSX02002695.1:0-10362 GCA_014839935.2 Entomophthora muscae | reverse complement strand
GGGGAATCCTGGGCTCCTGGTCACTGATGAGGATGGAACTTGTGGCTTTGGCACCAACTTCTACCTTGCTAAGGATGGGAGAGAGCTTATGCTTGCCCACCCCCATCACCCACAAGCCGATGGGAGAGTGGAAAGGTTGAAGGGTGCCCTTGTAGAGGCAGGGAGTAAACTATCGGCCAACAGCCCACAGCTATGGGTGGAAATGCTCCCTATAGCACCAGTGATGTGCCAAGCATGGACCTATTCCAGTGCAGGTAACCCCTGTATGAGCTTGTCTATGGGCATGAGCCTGCCATTTTCCGTATCAATTTGGGACCTGGTTACCTTTACCTAAAGAAGTGCTGCTGACAATGGTTGTGACAGTCCACATGCTGGGTGGTTCTGCGGCCAGGGCTAATATCAGCCAAGAGAGACTCTAGTGGCTTTTGATAGGTAGGGGCCTAGTAGGAACATTGGCCACTAGGGGAGGTAAGGCCTGCCTAGTAGGTAACAAGGGGCTACTAGAGTCAAACAGTGAACCAGCCCAGCAGGGAATGTTGGCTGCTAGGGGTGGGGAGTGGATCACCCTGGTGGGTAACTTGGCTACCAGGGCTGGTTGATGATGTGACCCTGGCAGGTAACGGGGCTGCCAGGGAAGGGAGAACCTGAGATAGCTCTATGTGCCATTGTGCGTTTACAGGAGGTCTGTGGGCAAGCACCTTACCTAATGAACTGGTAAGGTGTCCTTGTCTGTCTTTTCTTGGGGGCTTTGGAAAGGTCCTAAAGCTACTATTGAGGGCATGGATACGCTTAGAGGTGTTATCAGGGTAGCTGCTTGGGGAAGCAGCTGCAGAACTTGGCAAGATCAGGCCTCTGGGAAGTAAAGTCAATTACTTTGCGGCTGAAAGCTCAGACTTAATCACCTGAGTAAGTAAAGATAACTGCAAAGGAATGATGATTTTTTGTGGTTGAATGGCCTAAGTGGAAGACACTTTCAAGGGCCCAGTCAAATGCCAGTAGCCTTGTAGACTTATTGCCTGAGTCTGAGGTACTGGTAACAGGGACTTACAATGGAACCACAGTGGTTCATGGTGTAAGATCAATAGTGAAGACTAGTAAGAGAGACTGTATGATCACAGTGTGACTATTTGAGGGACTGAAATATCATGGAGAGGACTGGAACCAAGATGGCTCATGGTGCAGATGGAACTTAGGTGGTTCATAGTGAGGAATGGTTGATGGACTGGGAAGGACTGGAAGATGAACCATGAAGGAAAAGCTGATAGATGAGCTGATGAACTGGAAAGGACTAGTTTATGGATGAGGAAGAACTAGAAGATCATGGTGAAGGACTGGATGAAGGACTTGAAGGTCATAGAGAAGGACTAGCTGAAGAACTGGAAGTTGGCTGAGAAGGACTAGCAGGAATGAATGCAGGAGATAGGATGCTTGATTTAGACTCTTGGAAGTAGATGTGTCAATAAGAAGGAAGCAGTAAAAGAATTAGTTAATGCTACCTAAAGATATGATACAAATGTAATTAATTATCATATGGATAAAAAAAAAGAAGAAGAAATAATTTACAGAAATCAAACTGTAAATTATTAAGAGCTGATTGAGTGAAAAGGAGCTAGACAGAGGCTGGAAACAGGACAGAGAAACTGTGAGAACAAGTGTTGGAATTTCAACAAAATGATTGGGAAAGGCAAAAGGTAAGTGACAGGAGGGGTTGAAGTATTAAAATGCTGAAGAAAATGCGGAGAAACTTGGAGAAACGTTGAAGAATTGAGGGGTCAAAAATCCCTTAAGTAAAAAATAGTCAAAAGCGCTTGAGCTTTGCCGGAGAAACGTGACGGGAATTACAGCAAAACTGTTCAAATGCAGGGCAGTTGTTTATCCAGAGCAAGACAGCGCCAGGTTTGAACCATGGTCAAGAGCAAGTCATTTGGGTGAACAGTTTGGCAAAACCTTTGAATCTGAGCGTTTGATTGGCTGCAGGTCAAAGCCTGTTTGATCAGTGTTTTGAGGGCTTTAACTGAAGAGTTTAAGCCTAAAAAATAGGGAAATGAAGTAGAAAATCCAGGGTCTTAATTGGCTGAATTAAGATAAAAGGCTTAATATATTGTAGAGAAGAAGAAACTGGATAGTTTAAGCTTTGAAAACCAAAAGTTCTTAGAGGAAACAGGGAGCTATAAAAGTGGGAGCTATCTGGATATTTTCAGGGACTGACACAGTGGATTGAAAAGGCCACATAGATTCAAAACAGTGGGTTAAAAAGGCCACAAGGAATATACAGAGAACTGAAGTCCAAGATAAAGTTGAAGGAGCCCAAGATAAAGAAGCTTGATCCTAATATGAGGAAGCTGAAGCTCAGGATAAGGAGCTGGAACCTGAGACTGAGGAGCTGGAACTTAAGACTGAAAAGCAGGAGTCTAATAATGAGGAGCAGGAGTCAACGATATTTTTGGAGGACTCCTAGTATTATCACAAATCAATGGTTACCTTGGCCCCTGGGCTATATACCAGAAGGTTTCTAAGGGGATCTTCCTTCTTAGAGTGAATAAAAGCCCATTTTGGCCCCTATACATATTTCTGAGATATGTTTTCACATACTAGAGAATGACAACTCCTTCCAGCTGGTCCCTGGCTATGACCCAGGACACACTTTGGGGACTGATGGACAGGAACCCTCAATGATCCTGATGTACTTGATGCCAGAAATGACCAGGAGACCAAAGAAATGGGAAGAGTTGAGAGAGAAACTGTCCCACTTTAACAGGAACAGTCCCAAGCTGAAGATGAGTTTTGCTGGCAACCATGATCTGCACAATTTGGAACCAGGACTAAGAAGACCAGGAGTTGCCATGGAAGTTGAACCTGATAATAGCTACCTTTTCAAAGGGATTGGTGCCAGCACCGGCTTGAACTGTATGCACCATAGTTGGCTCTGCCTATGTGAGGCCATACCTGCACAGCGTGATCCATGGTGAAGAGTTATGTATAAAATAATTGAAAGGGTCAAGTTTAATCATAGTGCTGCCAGTAACATGCATTGATCTTGACAAAAGATAGACTCAATCAGAGAAGGGTACATCCAGTCTACTATGCTGTTAAGCGTATCTGGTGAACAGTAGCCATGTAAACTTTAGCTGTCCTGGGATGGGGGATTGTTTGAGGTTCCCAAAAGAGCTGGTGTGGATCTCACTGAGGACCTTTGGCTTCTGGTTTGAGATGGGTATTGATTAAAACTATTCCAAGCTCATTCTAATCATGTATGAAATTTGGTTCTTGGGGTTTATAATCCTGCAGTATCATGGTTATTAATGGTTTCAGGTTGTCTATGATTTGATCGAGTTTGGAAATGATAGGATTGTATCCCTGATCTGTTTCAAAGGGGTTTTCTTACGCTGGTTGAATTACCTGCACCTAAGGTTTGAGATATGTTGTGTATATACTTCTGAGAAGTATAATAAACAAGATAAAGGGGAAATTTAAGAAGAGAATGGTACTTTATTGGATATGAATATAGGAATATATATAGTATCATGGAAAGCCACATACTGTCCATGTACGTCATGGAGGTTATGGGGCTTATCTGAGTAATGTTCCTCTTAAGTCACGAGGCTTATTAAGTTGTGTTCTGCTTAGGATCTGGATTGTTTGATCCCCATAATAGATGGCCAAATGATAGTAGTGCCACCAACTTAATGGTTGGTCGGTGAGCTACTTGGGGTGTTAATTCCCCGAGCGGAGTAATCAAAGATGTTGCAATAGATATGTGATTTAGATGGATCAATAAATGGTGAACAGAATGGTTTATTTTATTGAATGTTTTATCTTTCACCGAGTGGGATTATTTACGGTTTGAAATTTGCAAGCTGGGTTGACGATCCCAGATTTTTACCATCGGGGTCTGGATCTACAATATAGCTGTTCGCAGCACTTAGTATGTTTAACTTCCGAAATACTTTGCGGAGTGGGTTAAATTGAAAAAGTGATTAAATTAATTTCAATAATTAGGAGCAGACATGGCCAAAGGAGGAGGATCTTGGAGCATGGCAAGATTGTAGCTTTGGAAATATCTCGGTTCAGGCTGATAGCGACTCCACGGTGGTGATCCACTTGTTATCTGGGGTGTGAATCGCGTGCTGCAGCGGCAAAAAAAGGTTTTCGCTTCTCTCGCTTGGATTGCACTAGAGTTTATTAAGCCAGATGGTCAAGGTTGCCCTTTAATGCATAATATGGGGATATACGTGCTACTCCCCCACTCGGGTGGGGTCCAGCAAGGGCATACCGTTCAATATCATTTGCCCTTGTTTAAACTATTCATCCCAGGGCTCTTGCTTCTATTTATTTAAATTCTAAAGTAGATGGTTTTGCATCGAGCCGATGGGAATCAAGACCTCTACTTACCCCAGAAGCACATGTAAATTTAATTCGTAGCATTTATAATTGCAAATTTAAACTCAGCTTATCCCAATAAATTATTTTAATGGCGGTGTTGATAGCACGACTAAAGCGTGGGGATTAGCATTAAATTAATGTAAATCATCATAGCTATAACTATAAGAACCCATGCCTCAGTCTCACATTAAGCATAACATGTATTCTTTTATTTCATTATTCTTTTTCGGAATTGCCTCCTCCTTGATGACTAATGGCGGTGTTTGTGGGATTCAGAACGATGGCGCAATCTGCAATCCTCAGGGGGCCTATGGCGGCTGCTGCTCAAAGTTTGGCTACTGCGGCAACTCCCCCATGCACTGCTCAATAGTCAACGGCTGTCAATCAGGATGTACCAACGTAACCTCAATAGTGCAAGAGGAGGCCAGCAAAGGGTGCGGCGATGGATTCTGTGATGGACGCACAGAGACATGCAACAGCTGCGCCAAAGACTGCGGCGTTTGCCACATGAAATACCTGGACAGGTGTATCACCCCAGGCGAAGTCACCTTGACATTTGATGATGGACCTGACCGGTTCGCACCAGACCTTCTCGCGACTGCAAACCAACTCGACGTCAAGTTAACCCTGTTTGTCATCGGCACCAAGCTCAACAACGCCACTTACCAGGGATACCTTAAGAAATACTACGAAGCTGGTCACGCCATTGCATCCCACACCTACACCCATCCCTTCATCACTAAACTCACAAACTCCCAGCTACGCGAAGAGATGACCAAGACTGACGACGCCATCTACAGGACTATTGGAGTCCGCCCCATCTTCATGCGCAATCCCTATGCCGACTCCGACCAGCGCACAATGGCCATCTTAACCTCGATGGGCTACAAGAGCATCTTCACCTCTCTGGACACCGAAGACACCATCTTTGGCCTTACTGATCCTGGCCGCATCCTCACCAACGTCAAGGATAAGCTTCAGGCAAGCCCCGCCAACTCCTCCTTTGCCGTGACCGAGCATGAAACCTACATCAGCTCCGTCACCTCCCTCCCCGAGATCGTAAACGAGGTCAAAAAGCGAGGATACACCATCGTTGGCCTAGACAAGTGCTTTGGCACCACCCATGTCTACAGAAAAGATGTCTGTGGCGATGGCAAGTGTACTGGCTATATTGAGCACTGCGGCACCTGCCCCCAAGACTGTGGCGCCTGCCCCACCACCGCCTAAAACAATCATACAATATAGCCTTAATTTTACTGCCCTAATAAATACCTACATATATGAATACAAATCATTAGTTGCATAAGAA
The DNA here is from genome assembly GCA_014839935.2 of Entomophthora muscae. Classification (NCBI taxonomy): domain Eukaryota; kingdom Fungi; phylum Entomophthoromycota; class Entomophthoromycetes; order Entomophthorales; family Entomophthoraceae; genus Entomophthora; species Entomophthora muscae. The sequence continues at coordinate 4,670 of QTSX02002695.1, read as the reverse complement.
AACTTTCATTAAATATATATGTACTTTTAAACCACCAGAGTTAATCATCCCAAATCAAATAAACTGACTTATCAATTAAGCATTTCCCTTGTCGGATTCCAATCATCCATCCTCCAAACATTTACATCCCAATGTACCAATTATGAAGGCTGAGTTATGCTTACACATTACATTATAAAAGTATAAAACTCCTAAAACTTACAATTAATAACGTAAGAGATTGACCCTATCAAAGCTACCCGGCCAACTCCCAGGAACCCAATCAAAAAGACTAAATCCAGACATCCCTGCACACTAAAAAATGAAACCATCATACAAATGATATTCTTAAAATACAACTACTAAATCATCCCAAGTTATAATAACGCTGTATTCATTCTCTGGGGATGAGTTAGGGCTTGAAGTCACAAGAATGTCCCCCGTATTCAAACCCAATCTATTTCAATAAGATAAATCTCAGGGGCAGAGTTTCCACCATAAAGATTATAACCTGTCTGACAACCAGCTTTACTGATACCTTTAAATTCAACCAGATCCAGGTAGCTTGAACCATATCGGAAGTATTCATAGGGTAGCTATGGATGTATGAGAAACATGGGTTGCAGAGCCTGCTGGTACCGGCTCAATTTCTTATCCCTTACCCTACACTGTCCACCTAATAATTAAGATGGGGTTCAGAAATAACTAGACACAGTTTATTAAACACCGTTGGCCTGGCAACTGTGGTAAGTTTGACTCCCTGGTACTTGACAAAGTGTCGAGTACCAGGGAGCTGAGTGCTGCATATGTGAATCTATTAGTATTCTTGGCTTAACTGATTTTAAGATAATTTTTACTAGTAATTTAGGGGTTCAACCCCAAAAACCAAGGTTAAATTTACTACAACTCAACTCTGTTTAATAAATTGGTTAGCTAAAATACCAATTTAAGGGGCAATTTATAAGTAAATTTACTAATAGAAATGAAAAAACCTGTGTTTGACACTCTAAAACAAAAAGTGATTAGTTTGATACTTTTTAAGCCAAATTTTAGTTTTATTAATAAAATATATATGCACTTATATAAAATTTGTTATTTACTATTATATTTTTATTATTAGTGTCTATAGTCATCAATTAGGCTCCCAAGCACCACTATACTGGATTTAGTGGTATAGACATTAATCAAATACTCCACTTTTTTTACATTATGTCATTCCTGGGTTTGTGGATTAAGTGGTGCCACATAAATTAAGCCCAATTTATTAAGAGATTTCATATGTAATTTATAAAAAATGGAAACTCAACTCCTTCTTTGTTTGACTCTATGCACTCACCACCTGATTGGTTTCAAATTTAACTAATCAAAGGCTCAGAATTAAGGCTAAATTAATATGTGACACACTATGAGTGCCACTCAACAATTGTCCACTCAACACTTTAACTTGGGGATTAGTACAGAGAGCTTAACGTTTTAACCAACACTATGGTAAATAAGTCACTCCCAGCTCCTCACAGCATAAATTAATTACTAATAAACATATTCCTACTCATTTGCTTTGTTAACTTATGTTGTATTTTTTATTTTTGAGCATATGAATTTGCCTTGCTTTTGGGTTAACTTTTGAACCCATTTTAAATTTAAGAAAATTCTATATGTAAAAAACATAGTAAATTTTATTTTTCTGCTTGACTCTGGCATACTTGACAGTGAGAATTCAGCTTTTCCCAGCTGATTGACAGTGCCAAACTTGACACTTTATTATGTTTTGAATTTTCAACTTTCAATAAAAAATCCACATAATAATTTTTTTATTTTTTTGCAATTATAATCTACTATTTTCCTGCTACTCTCCATATATTTTTTATTTTCAATTATACTTTTACATTGATTTAGCACTAAGATGTTATGCTGAACCTAACATCTTTGATGCTTCATCATAAATTCACTTATTTTCTATGTTTTAACCTTTATATCTATACTTTGAGTTTCTATTTTGCTTTTATTTACTTTGTTATGTTTTTTCTTGATAAATAAAACTTTATTTGCATGCTTTTCATTTAACTTTTGCTTTGCTTTACCTCTTTGTGTTTCATATCTTTCATACTGTTTTATTTACAAAACTAAACTTTACTTCAGCCAAGATCATCCAAATCCAACAAGCCTACCAACCGCCAGCCTCAAAGGGCTCCAAGAAACTGGCCACCACCCCCAAGCGTGTCAAGAAGCCTGCAAAGGCAAAGTCTCCAACTCCATCTCCCCCCACCCCATCTCCTCCCACTCCTCCCCCCTCCACCCTCATCTTCAACTTCCTCCCCCAATTACTCAAATAAAAGTGATGACTCCCTCACTGATCACTCTTTTTACAAGTCAGAGGCTGACTCCAAAGCCACCAAGGAGCTCCGTACCAAGAAGTCAAAGGCTGCCAAGGAGCCCACCTCTTCTTCTGGTAAGAAAAAGGAGGCATCCAAGCAGGCCTCAAAGAACCCTTCTCCTCCCCCTCCTGATGGCTATTCCCCCCTCCCTCATCTGATCCCCAAGATGAGCCTGAGGAGTACTCCAAGAATGTCACGGCCCATACCAGAGTCCAGCTGGACTCCCACAGGGGAGGCAGGCTGGGCCTGGAAGGCCATGTACACAATAGGCGCTATACAAACCAGGTAGTTTAGAGCAGTGGCTAGGGGGCGCCAACTCCCAGTATGGGGCACGACTTGGTCAGCCAGCCCCAATACTGTTATATAGACAAACCCCAGCTTTCTAAAGTCCTGAGTGGGAAGCACATCAGGGAGAGGAGGGGCAGTAGGTATCACCTTCATTGCTGGTGGCAGATCCAGGTGATGGGGATGGAAATACTCCAGGTCAAGGGCGCAGGGCGGTTTGGCAAGGACAACAGGAGTATGGCCAGGAGGATATGGGTATGCAAGCTTGTATTGAGTAGTGGATTCACAAATAGATGCAAAGAGAATAATTGAATTTGAGCAAAAATAGACAATTCCTGCAATAAGATAATAATTTCTAGGCATAAACTCGCTTTATTAAGATGTCAACAGTGAGGAGGGCTTCTCCCCCTCACTACTAATACTTACTGAAGATTCTGTGGCCTTTTGTGCCACCAGAGAACTGATGGCATCATTTGGAGTTGGATTTACAATTTTAACCGGAATTTGCGTGCTTGGCCAAGAGGGTGAGATTTCATTGGCTGCTATAACATGAACCTTTTAAAATTTGTAGCATGGCAAGTTGCTACAGTTATTTTTAGCTCCTGCAATGAATCAATTGTCCAATTGCGCAATCAAACAATTGTGCTCCCAATGTGCCATTTCCCAATAGATAGATGGCCCAAATTTTATAACAGGCTCAATGCCAGGGATCCAAGGCTCATGTGCCTCTCAAATCCTGGGCCATCTGCTAGTCAAAAGGGGGGTATTTTGCCCTGCAAAGTGCTTTGTGGGGGTTTTCACACTGCATGTTTAATTAACTCTAAGGAGGCCAGCTGACTGTCCAGGGCAATATGGGCCCTGACATCATCCCCTATCATAGTTGAGCTTGCAGAGCACAACTCTTTACTCTTAGACTTATATTCCTTTAGTAGGATGGCGGCATTCTCCAGGTTGGATTCAGGTTCCCAAGTATTCTCTTTGTGGGGATATCCTTTCCATTTGACCAGGAAGTGAGGTTTTGGTATCGGAGTTTGAGTCTCAGGATGGCTTCAACCTGGTGTTCCGTGAAGCTTCCTATTTTGATGGGTGAGGGAGCTGTTCTCACTATCTGGTGCAAGAGAGAAGTTCCTTTCTTTTTTGATAACAGGGAGTGGTGGAATACGTTGTGAATTTTCCATCCAGGGGCAGTTCTAGTTGGTATGCTACGGTACCAATGCGTTGTAAGACTTTGTAAGGACCTGTTTTTTGGGGGCTCAAGCTAGCGCAAGGGGCAGTGGTCTTGATGTTCTTAGCGCTGAGATACACAAGGTCTCCTACTTCAATTAGGGGGCCAGGGCTTTGTTTCTTGTTGGCAAAATCCTTGTATACTTTTACTGCTCTTCTCAGGTTCTTGGCGCATTCTTCTTGGCACGTGTGGATGTTGCTAACCCAGTCTTGTCCTTTGGGGTTATTGGCTTTCTCTGTGGGGGGCATCCCATGTGGGGTTTAATCCTTAGTTGGCTTTGAAGGGGGACATTCCAGTGGAGCTGTGGTATTGGTTGTTGTACACAAACTGAGCCATTGGTAAGTGGTTACCCAATTGTTCTGTTCCAAGTTAACATAGCATTGTAAGTACTGTTTGAGGACCTGGTTCACTCTCTTGGTCTGTCCGTTGCTCTGGGGATGGTATGCAGTAGACAACAATCTTTTTATTCCCAAGTCCTTTAGGATTTGGGCCCAAAACTTAGAGGTGAATTGTGGGCCTCTGTTCAAGACCACTTCTTGTGGGAGTCCATGGTTCATGAATACTTGGTTATAGAATAGAGTGGTGGTTTCCTTTGCGGTTACTTTGGTTGTTGTTGGAATGAAATGAGCCATCTTGGTGAAGCAATTGACAATTACAATGATGGCGTTGAATCATTTTGAATTGGGTAGCTCCACAATGTAGTCCACGGAAACTGACTTCCAAGGGCCTTCTGCAATCTGAAGGGGTTGTAGTAATCCTTCTGACTTTCCTTGCTTAGGTTTGGTACGCCTGCATGTCTTGCAACT
>QTSX02002694.1:0-10420 GCA_014839935.2 Entomophthora muscae | reverse complement strand
TTATGCTGCAACTTGGGCAGCATGTGTATTAGAAAATAGCCTAATCCCTAAAATAATGACCCATCTGTTCAAAAATATATATGGCACCATGCAGCCAAATACTTCCAAATGGTGACACTGTATCGTATGTCCTGTTGCAAAAGATTGACACAGTTCTCTGGTATCACAGAGACCTGGGAAACACCTGTAGCAGGAACTAGCATGAATATCTCAAAACACGCTACTGGTGGCCCAACATGCTAGATGATATCAAAGAGAGTACTAGAAAAATGAAAAGTTTGTGAGAAGTACACCAAAACTAAGGCACTGCCCAGGTCAGTAGTTGTCACAAGTGACAAACTCCTATTGACCATGCTTACTAGAAACCCTCAACTACAGGATTTGAACCCTGACACCCTGTGGGCTGCCTGCAGATTTTAGGGCTCAAACCAGAGCGGGATTTGACTTTGGAAAACTCTCTAAAGCTGGATGAATCTAAAGTCATCTATATCGACACTCCCCATATTAAAGGTTCCTGTTAACTTGACCAATCAGTGGGCGGGCCTAGCCATAGAACCTGAAATAACTCGGGCCTCCATGGAAAAGGAAATAGAGAAACTTCCCAATAAACGTAGGCCACCCAGAGATGACCAACCCCGTGACCCAATAAGGAAATTTGAGTATTCTCAGTTTGAACCAGCCAATGAATTAACTCCCGCAATGGATGCCACCAAGGACTGGAAAACTCTGGTAAACGGTAACACCTAGGCTAGAGAAATTTGTAAAAGTTTTCCCATGGCAGATGGGCATACTTATACCCTGGACCGCCAGGAAGATGTGACAGAAATTGCGGGATAGTATGAAGCCATTTCTAAGTGATGGGGAATTACCACCCAAATCCACATAGAATTAATGATTAACCACCAATGTGGCTTCAAATATCTTTTTGTAAAATTTCTGATTGTAATACTAGAATTAAAGCAGAACAATTAATCCTAACCAAAGTAGCCCAAGATAAATGTCCTGAGACAACATCAATAAATCTTCAGAATAAAATTCTGGACATTGGGAGGCAACACAATTTTCAGTTTCAAGAATGGGGGAGGAGCTGCAAAATTGGTTGGCGCAAAATTAACATTGGGCAGCACCTACAACAAAGTTCCAACTGCAGGACTCCATCTTCCAGAAATGATTCTGTTGAGAATCAGATTGTACAGAATATAATGTAACAACACCAACCACAGGATGCATTTTGAAAAGTAGATTAGAACTTGGGATAAATGATTTTTATTGAGTAAAATTTTGGGAGGACTCAACTCTTAGAGTTGAAACAGTGAAAATTATTCAATATATATCAGAAAAATTGACTGAGCAATACCACCTGAGTCTTGACTTCCTATCCCTTCCACATTGTCAAGTAAGTATCTGGTCCAGGTTGCAAAGAACCCTTGTGTGACTAGTTTCTGACAACCATGCTGATTGACAAGCTCATATTGGGTGACCCTCAAATTATGCCAATTTATCAATGTCAATTTGCAAGGGGGAACCAGTTTCAGCTGACAGACTGGAGCAGCCGTAACCCATTTCCAATTGACTGTTTGATTTAAATCTGTTAACTTGGTCAATTTTGATAAAGGTTTTCTGGCTTTTTGAGCCTTCTTGCTTGGGCAGATAATACCTGGCATGATGGAACCTACTGTGACAGAAGATGTCCATTGCCATTCTTGCAATAAAGTGACATGAACCTTTGGTTCAACCAGGTTATTCCATATTTGATATTAGTTCTATTTCATCTACAGTCTACCTCACGCGGTTCCGCACCTCACACCCAATAACCCCAAGAAACCGCGGACCAGCCACCTGAGCTTTACCGTCCACCAGGAGCTCTCCTAAATCCCAGTATATTTCACTGAGTACCTCCCCCAACCCTGCGTATTCAGAGTTCACCCTAGAGGAAATCCTAATCTACAACCCTGAGGCCAGAACTAGAGATACCAAAACTATCTACAGGGAAGGTAACAAGATCACTAGACCTCCCCTGTTATTCCACAACAAGTACAACTACCTGCCTGTGTATTTGGTCCCAATGACTCTGCCTCTCACCCTGCAGCCCAACCGCCCACAAGAATCTGTTGCTGCCAATGAATCCACTTCCACTCAGATATTTGGAGTGATGTACATCACTCTTACCGGCTTGATAGATTCTATGGTACCTGCCAGCAGACCTTGGGCTCTCCTGGGCAAATTTTTATCTTATATTGTAAAATTAGCCCCAATCTTGTGGTGGGCCCTCCCTGCCAGGCCTGTAGGACCGTCCACCTGCAAGTTCTCAGGAACCCCCCACAGGCTGGATCCCTGACAGTAGTACTCATATTGTGACGGTCCACATGTTTGGTGGTTTGCAGGTGGGGCTAATGACTGGTCTGAGCTGGTGGAGACTGGAATGAACTGTTTAGAGACTAAGATGAGCTGTTTGTTGTCTAAGATGGACTGATTTCTGTTTAAGCAAAAGATCTGGAAGATGTGGTTGAAGATCATGATGCAGGATTAGCTGATCATGATACAGGAGCTGGCTGAAGGATCAGAAGATGGTGATGAAGAACTGGTGGTCTGGAGAAATGAGCCAAGATTTTGCCAAATTGATTTGCTGAAGTGAGAAAATGTAGAATGTTTTGCCTTGGTTTAGCAGTAAAATCAAGAAGGAATGTGGATAGAAGTGTGGGTAATATATTTATTTATTAAGTTCCTAGGATAGATGATGGTATGTTGCTATGAGAGCTGGATTCAAAGTTGTTTTGGTGGGACGTTTTCCTTGGATTTTAAAAGATTTGTAAATATATGGGGAAACGTTAAAGAGGTCCAAAAGAACAGTTTAAATAGTATTATACTATTTAAATGGGTTTAGGTTGAATGCAGGGAAGACTGGTGCTGGAATAATGGACTGGTTAACGCTTTGGTGCATGAAGAGTTGTCGCTTTGAGCGGTTTGATCTGTGGAAATTATTTTCCTAGTTGGATCCTGGTGGAACTTCAGAAATAATTTATTCATGCGCTCTGCATTCATTGGTTGAGTTCTGGCAGGTTTCCTGATGAAAATGATTGGTTGAAAGCCAAAAGCTTAAAGTATAAGCAAAGAAATAGTGAATTAATACTTTAAGCTTTTGAGAAAGTAAGTATGTAAGCTTAAGTTATTATAGGAAAAAGTGAGCAGCAATGGTTTAAGCTTCTGAAGAAAGCCATTTCAAAAGCGGAACCGTTGGGAAAAGGACACTATAAGAAGGTAGCTAGCTGGAAAGTTACAGGGTCTTTCCAGGTCTTTGACAGGGTCTTTCCAAGGCCTTTTGAGTTTCTGCCAAAAGGTTTTTGGAAGCCTTTTGATCATCAACAGGAGCTTGATTGGACTGATACAAGTGGAATACCAAGGCCACTAAAGATATAAAGAGAGCTGAAGCCCAAGATAACAGAGCAGGAGCCCAAGAATAAGTAGCTGGATCCTAAGCGCAGCACAGGAGTCTAATTCTAAGGTGCAGGAGTCCAAGTTTAAGGAGCAAATGTCCAAGTCATAGGAGCAGAAGTCCAAGACTAAGGTGCAGGAATCCAAGACCAAGTACAAGGAGTCCAAGATATTATTGGAGGACTTCAAGTATTGGCAAATCTATACTGTTTCCTTGACCCCCAGGGCCATATACCAGAAGGTTTCTAAGGGGATCTTCCTTCTGAGAGTGAATAAAAGCCCATTTTGACCCCTATACATATTTCTGAGATACATTTTCCCTTACTAGAGAATGACAATCCCTTTCAGCCAGTCCCTAGCTATGATCCAGGACACACTTTGGGGACTAGTGGACAGGAACCCCACACATATCCATCACACAACCCTTCAAGGTATGGTCACTGGATATCGTGGGACTGATGCCTGGTGAGAACAAGGGCAAAAAGTAAAACATAACAGCTATCAACTATGAAACCAGATGGCCTGTGTTCACAAGCCACAAAAGAACACAAAGGAAATGATGTGAGACAATTTATTGTGAAGATTATCATAGCCAAATTTGGAAAACCTGACCTCCTGATCACAATCAGAGGCACTGAACTTAAGGCCATTGACACCAATATCTACCTTGCCAAGAACAGAATAAGAGACGTCACAGCCAGCCTGTATCACCCACAAGTAAATGTTGTGTAGAACAGCTAAACAGCTCACTAGTAGAAGCCCCCAGTAAGTTATCTGTTAGCAATCCAAAATCCTGGGTTGATATGCTACCAACAGCACTCATGATCTGTAGAACACAAGTCAACTGCAACACAGGCAAAAGTCCTTACAAACTTGTCTATGGGCAAAAGCCCGCTCTTGTTAGTACAACCACAGAACCACAACTACCTCTGCCCAAAAAGGTGCCAGATGACAGTAACCCCAACGTGCAGCGTGCTAGAAAAAACCAGGAAGACATGAAACAAAAAAGAGTTGAGAGAGAAGCAATCCCATGACAGCAAGAAAGATTCCAAGTTGGGGGCAAAATCTGGGTTGTCAACTACGACCAGCACAAGTTGGAACCAGGGCTATGTGGACCAGGAATTGTCATGGAGGTCAAACTCAATAACACCTACCTTATAAAAGGGATTGGCACACAAACTGAATTAGAGTATGCACCATAACCAACTCCACCTGTGTAAAGCAAGAACAGCTCAACGCAACTCCAGACTCCCTGTTCCCAACACCAAACTGGATCAATATCAAGCCTTTATCCCCGACACTCTAAAGAAATTTCACAAGGCTCCGCCTTCCAGCACCCCAGGGGGAGATGTTGCAACATCTTCAATTAATCCCTCTCAGGGAATTAACACCCCAAGTATATCACCAAATGAGTCACTGAATGGCTCACCAACCAACCAATAGGTCAGTGGCACTACTATCAGCCACCAATCTATTACGGGGATCAAACAATCCAGACCCTAAACAGAACACAACTTGAATAATCTTTGTGACTTAAGAGGACCATTATACAGACAAGCCCCATGACTACCATTACATACATGGGCAATATGTGGCTTTCCATGATACTATATAATACCCCATATTCATATCCAATAAAGTATCATTATCTTCTTAAATTTCCCCTTTATCTCGTTTATTATACTTCCAAGAAGTATATACTTGACAGAAGTATGCAAAAATTTGCAAAAAGTGATACTCCCCCAAAGTCTGTGTTGCCTATTTGTTCTCAACTACCCTTCAAGGTGTGGGCTCTCGACATTTTTGGGCCAATGCTGGGGAAACATAACAACAAAAAGTAATCATCACCACCATTGACTTTGCCACTCGCTGGCCAGTAGCACAAGCGGTGAAGACACATACTGGCAATGACGTCTGACGCTTTATTGAAAAGGAGATCATTAACAAGTTTGGTAAACCAGAACTAATGATCACAGATGGAGGCAAATAATTGACCTTATAAAGCACCAACATGTACCTCACAAAGAATGGGGTCAAACACACAGTAACCACGCCATACTCTCTTCAAGTCAATGGCTGAGTTGAGCAGCTAAACGGCAGCTTAGTGCAGGCCCTCATCAAGCTCACAGCTAGGAGACCTGAGGACTGGCACAAGCAGCTAGTAACTGCATTCCTTGTATGCTGCACCCGGGTGAACAGATCCACCAGGAAGAGCCCCTTCAAACTCGTATATGGCACACAATCAAATATCATCTGAGTCCTTATGGGCCAAAGTTGGAAATACCCAACAAAGTCCCCCCTCGTTCAACACCCCAACTACTACAAGCCAATAGTGATCAACTGGATAAGGAAGAGAAACACCTACAAAACATGTTTTTCCCTATTCAAGCTAGACACGAGGTCAGGGAGAAGGTCTGGGTGATGAACACAGACAAAAGCAAGCTGCATCCCAAAAAAGAAGCCCCCCATCATACTAAAGGTAACCAACAACAACACTTACCTGGTACAAGGGCTCAGCAAGCGCAAACAGGACAAGGTTCTACACCACAATTGGTAACAGCCCTGTAATGCCCGACAGAAACAATGTGAGACTGTCCTACCCACCACCGAACAGCAGCTAGTACAGTACGGCGCCCGGGCTCCTGACAACCTCCCAGATGATCTCCCTCCAGATGAGGCTGACCTTCAGCCGGGGGGTGTCGAAACAGCAGGGCCAATCTGCCAACAAGGTTCTGACCAAGCGGGTCTGTGACCCGCAATCCAACTTCCCAGTGACCTGTAGCCAAACAAGGAAGTTGGCTTACATTCCCAGAATTAGCAACATGAACAAATGATGATCCCATACAGTGGATGACTTGATTTAGCGCTTGACTCATTACCAGGATCAAGCCACCCCCTTCATCATCCAACTGAGTGACCAACACAATCATGTTCCTCTTACAATGATTCAGTGCAATTATATAATTCTTATCTCCAAATAAAGATAGTTATCTAGTCTCCAAATATTTTTCCCCTTGTAACTCTGCTAAAACAGCACAGTTACATCAGTACTCGCACAGGTATTTTAAGCATTAAAGCTGGCAGATGTTGGCAACATTTAATAGCAGAAGGGTAAGTTGGTTTATTTTTCTTTTATTGCTATGACAGAAAATCAGTGGGTCCTTTGCTGTATGACAGAAAAGGGATAAAAATGATAATTGACAGAACACACTCCTGCTCTGAATATTCACTCTTGAGGACTAGTTGAGTTAATGATTTAAATCCCAGAAAAGAGGCTTCCCAAGCATATATGCTTATGTTTCCGGATTCAAGGGGTCACTCAGCTAGAATTAAAGCTATAAACATTGAACATAATGCAGTGCAAAATAGTTTAGCTTTAAGAGTAATGCAACTGAGCCTTGGCGTAACTATCACTAAAGTATATGGGGATTCTAGCAACTTTAGTTTGAAAAAATAAGCTAGGTAAGAGCAGGATGATGAGAATTAATTTCTAGGGAGAGTATACATTTTATATCATCATATGATGAGAGAGCCAAAACAAAATATCAAAGGCTAATGTCTAATGATTTTAAGGGAACAAGAAAAAATACATTGATAACAAAATTGATTGTAGAGGAGATCAAATATTTGGGGGTTGAACAAAGAGAGGGACAAGGCAAAACACTGATATTTGGCAAAATGCCACTCAAATCTGTACATTAGAACTGTTTGTACTTAACTGTTAATTTACCATGCTGTTGAGGATCGCATGAAATAAAAAACCATTTAGCAAGTCCTTCCTTTGGTTGGAATTAAAATACTCAAGACTCCAGGCGAACAGAATAACAAACTGACTAGCCTTTTGATTTAGAGGAGGCGGTATTTGCGGCTGCAGCTGCTTTCCTTTGAAATGAAGTCCGAAACCGAACCAAGCCATTTTGAAAAAAGGTTCGATATTCAGTGTCAGCATTTAAAGAACTAGAAAGGCGACTTGGTGAAGGAGCAACTTCGATTTGCTTGGCTTTAGAATCAAACACTATTCCATATTCTGAAAGAACTCGGTTGATGGTTGGAGCAAATCTAAATTGAACTAAGATTCCAAGCTTCAAAAGGCTATGGCTTACCTCCTTGGCAAATAAATATCTTCACTATTAAGAATTAAAAGGAAAACAGCACAAAGAATGAAGAGCATCCCTTTACTCATTGAGATCCAGATTTTTCTGCTAAGTCAGGTTTAGGAAGGAAACCTTAATAAAATAAATACCTCAATAGAACTAAAAAATACAAGCCATATAAAGTATACAATCAATATAGAAAGTGTAAGAAGCATGGCTATAAAAGAGAAGAATTAGAAGCTTGAGTTATTTTTGAAGCCATACCAAAATGTTGTCGCTGTCGAAAGGTTAATAGCTTTAAGGAATATTTTAAGCGCTCTTCAAAAATGATTACATCTCTATAAGAGGGAGTAAGCTCTTTAGTATCTCTCTGTTTTTCACTTGGCGCTGGATCTGACATTGAAGAACAGTATGTTACAAGTAAATTAATGATACATGAATGATTGCCTCCCTTAATCTGTTTAGGTATTCTAACTCAAGATTCAATGTCACCTTGATTCGCTTCAACAATACCAGATAACTCTGCAATGGCTTGGTCTGCAAGAGTCTGCCTTTTCATGTTACCCTTCAAATTTCGGGACAAATCCAATTAGCTACAGCCAATGAAATTGGATCACGGCATCATACGAAACTGATTTTGAGCCACTAAAATAAAGGTATTTAAAGGCTTTCAGCACTTAGGAAGGGTCCTAGCTTGGGCTGTGTCCCCCAGCTCCAGTTAGCTTTGGCTCTGGGCCGTCACAATCAAAAAGGTGATTTTAACTAAATATTTTAAAATTAAAATAACCTTTTGGCTGGGCAATCCAGAGCCGGAATCTAGCTGGAGCTGGGCCGATGCAGCTCTAGTTCTGGCACAAAATTATACACCATGAGCAATTGGCTACAGCCATGACTGGGAATATTAATATATCACCTATATTTCTAGCCAAAACTGTTTCAAACTATCTTGTGTGCCGGGAACCTCATGAATTTTGTTAGTTCCTGAAGCATAATTTCATAACAGCCTTGACTAGGAACCATATCCCAAAATCAGGTTCTAGGATATTTTTAAGTATTCTTGATACAATACTTTATCAGCTACTCTATTCTGCCAGCCAACAAGTGTGGGGTGGTGACAGGCTGCCAAAAGAGCAAAGCTGTGATATACTCAGATTTACACTTTTGCAGCAGCCCACTGGTATAGGTTTCTGGTATCCTAGTTGAAAGAAAATTCTTTATTATTGTTGATATATTTAATTACTCCCTCTTGGGAAATCATTTCTATGAGAATTGTCTCAACTAAAAGTAGAAGGTGGCCCTAAAGCTCAATCCAGTTATTACACTAGGATCAACTCCTTGGGTTTCCAAGGTTATCCAACTCATCCAAACCATGTGATATACATGATCTACATATACACTATGTAACATATCAACAAGTTATATAAGGATATTCTATTTTCAATAAAGATAGCAATTCTATTCTAAATCTTCCTCTTATCTTGTATTATATACTTTAAAGAAGTATATTCTCATCAGTTTTTAGCATAGGTAGGTTATCCAAACCTACTCAACTTGAAGAAAAATACCTCCAAAGAAAATGGCACAAGAAATGGTACTATATAATGGCCAGAGAACCTACAAAGAGGGTGGATATGTGCTCATAGGATATACTGTCTTTAACAATACTCTTGTAACCATTAAACAGTCTAAGTACCTTGTCACAAGAGGAACCTCAAACTAACCAGTCCAGCAGACAACAAATGAGAAAACAACCCCACAGGAATCCAGAACACTCAAACTAAATTCACACAAGTTGGGTATCCCCAAAGAATTTGGACAAGCAAAATATTGCTCAGAGTTCCAGGAATTGCCACCAAGTTTGTTAGTGAATGATTTGAAACCATTCCAATCCAGAATGAGAACTAGGACCTCTTCAAAATGAGATTCATTGAAAATTCTGCTATTAAGGATACAGATACCAAATATAGACCAAGGCTAAAGAAACTCAACATGATACAGTAGTTTTCAAACCTGTTGAAATAAACAAAAATTGTTCAATTCAGACCAAATTTGTTCAGTCACACAAAAAATTTAAACCTTTTTGTTAATAGAAGCTAATTTTACAGAGCATGTGTGCTATTTGACAAAACTGTCCAGTCATACAACAACCTATGCAAACTGGGAACAAATTTATAATGATTCAACCAACTGTGTCAAGCACTAGAATGCATGAGTTTCAGTCACAAAACAAAGATACTATGTTTACTATGATTTTTAACAAGAAAATGAACTCAGTCACTAAAGTGAAAAACTGGATCTGACAACAAACCTTAATAGCAACTGAAACAGACAACAGAAATATCAAATATCAAAAGAATAAATGAATCTACAATAATGTTATTGTTTTATCTTAATTAAGTATATAATATAGAACATAAAATAGAAATTTAATATTCTGAGTGTGTGTTTTTGGATAAAAAATTAACAAAAAAATCAAATTTGTCAATATACATGGTTAAAAGTGCACATTTACAACCAAAAATAATTAATATAGAAATTTCAAACCCCAATTTGAAATAAACAATAGTGACTACAAGCTTTTATGCTACTAAATTTAGATAAATAAAAACTACAAAAAAATAAATTATATATAAACTGATTTTATTTTATTTTACACCAAAATAGACACATCACACCAAACATAGCCAAGGAGCTAAAGGAGTTTGCTGCGGGCATGAATGCCCTTGTGGGTCAAAGAACAGAGTGGCTATAATCCAGGAGGTGAACAGTGAGAGTTGTTCTGAATTAGGTGATGAAACACAAGCCAAACAGATACAAGGACAAACCCAGGGCACCCATACTAAGAGAGTGGCTAGTATTAACCCCAGAGCTTCAAAGCAGTCTAGGAAGGCTAC
>QTSX02002693.1:0-10465 GCA_014839935.2 Entomophthora muscae | reverse complement strand
CCAGTGAAGAACTGGGACAGCCGCTCAAAGGGGGACCACAAGGAGGACACGGGGGACAACTGAGGAAAATAGGCATTCAAACCCATCAACATCAGGCAGGTGAGCAACCAAGGGGTGCAGGAGGGGGCGGGAGAGGACACCTTAGGAAGCACAAGAGGTACTGGATTGCTCTTAGCTGCGCTGGTAAGAGGAGGCATGGAGGATGCATTCCCTTTGGAGGCAAGCAAGGTGTGATCTACAGTGTCCAAATCCAAGTCATTGCACATCAGGCTCTTGACCACAGCCTCCCCAGAAAAGAGAAGACCGCTGGGGAGGTCCCAGAGACTAGAAGGGTCTTTACCCACAAGCTGGGCAGACGAGGAAATTTTCCCCCACAAATCAGGGAGGTGGACCACAGAAGCAGCAGAAAAGGAGCCAGGGAAAACACAACAAATTTGACAGCTGGGAGTATCATAGGGTTGTTCTTCACAAAATTTGGGGTAGGTGGGTGGGTTTTTCAAGAAAATATCACTAGAAAAATGCCTGGGCAGGGTAACCTTGAAACAGGAGGCAAAGGGAGCAACAGAGCAGATCTGGGCAGCTTTACGTTGATCTCAAACACCTTGGTGTTTACAGCAAGCAAAAGCAGGATCAAAAATAGGAGTTTTAAATAAAAATTCAAAATAACAATAGAGTTTATAATGCAAATTAATTAAAATTTTCAGTTTCAAACTCTGTTTTTGAAAGCAAAAGCAAAGAACACAACTAAGCGCTAAAGCTCTAGTATAAGATTCCAGAGAAGTAGCCGGGTTTGAAACAAGCTGACACAAGGTAAGCTCTAAAGGCAACAACTAACCGCCCAATCTTTAGGGTAAAGGAACTCCAAACATGGGTTTCCTGCTGCAACCAAAATTTTAAAGTGCAATGGTGCTAAAACCTTTAATATTTTTGAAAATAGACAAGCAGGGGGACTGAAGGTCCCCGCTATTTTAAAAGGAGGGGATTGATCACATGATTTTTAGAACTGAATCTGATTGGCCGGGGGAGAATTTTTGTGAGACAGAACCAGGGGGACTGGAATGTTTCAACCCAGTTTCTGCAGGGCCATTTGGTTGGCTGAAAGGGGTCCCATGTATTTGAAGTTCACTTGGTTATTGGTTGTTGATGTGGCCACATTTGATTGGTTGATTCTAATCGTTTTTAAATGTGGGCAGCACCAATCCAACAGGAAGTCCAAATTAACCAGTATTTCTTCCCCGGAGGAGGCTACCAAAGGCAGCAAATCCGCAGGGTAGGCCACATAAACCTCTTATCAACTGTATGCCCAAATCCTCAAAAGAATTAAGGGGTCTGGCTGGGGTTTTTGGACCTTTATTGGTGCGGCAGGAAAGATTTTACGGTCCAATGCCAGGGTGGCAGTGAATTTACAGTGGGGACAATGTTCAGAACATCAGTATTTATCCACCTGGGAAGGATATGCCAACATGAATCTCTCATCAACTGTGTGAGCTAAATCCTCAAGTAAATTAAGGGACTTGGCTGGCTTCTGAGCATATTTTTTGGTATGCTGAAGGAAGATTGTCCTATCCAAGGCTAAAGGGAGAGTGAATTTACAAGGATCTAACTTTACAATATAGGATAATGATTGCCTAGGATAGCCCAGGGCCCGTTGGAAGGAACCATGGAATCCACGAGCCCAGTAAAGGTGATGTACATCACTCCAAACAGTTGTGTTGAAGTGAACTCACTGGCGGCCACGGATTCTGGAGGTGGTCAGGCCACGGGATGAGAAATGGGGTCATTGGAACTTGGTAGGCTGGCAGGTAGTTTAATTAGCTCGGAATAGCAGTGGGGAACACAGTGATCAAGAGCTACTTCTCTACTAATAATCAAAAGTCTCTCAATTTCTGGCTTCAGGGTCATAAATCAAGATTTCTTCTAGAGTGAACTCCAAATATCTGGGTTGGGAGAATATTCTGTGAAATAGCCACTGGGCCAAAGGGTCACTCAGGTGGACAATGCAAAAACTGAGTGGACAAGTCCACGGTTTCTTGGGGTTGTTGGACGTGGAGAAAAGGCCGCAGAGGAGTTAGTCTGCAAATGGAATATAAATAAAACCAAATATAGAACAACCTGGTTGAACTAAAGGTTCATATTACTTTATTGCAAAAATGGTGATGGTCAACTTCCTGGAAGCCCAAGGGGTATAAGTATGCCAACTATCATGGAAAACTTTGTAATTACTCCTCGGGCCAGGTGGTACCATCTACCAGGTCAGGCAACATTTGGTGGCATCTTGCACTGGTAGATCTTTCATTGGCTGGGTTGAAATGAGAAGACTAAAATGTTCTTTTTTAGTTGCAGGATTGGTCATCCTTGGTTGGCCCACTTTCTACGGGAATTTCCTTCAATTCTCCAGCCGCAGTGACCCCAGTTATCTTGGAATTATTGGCCAAGCCTGCGTTTTCATTAGTGGGACTAACATGATAATTTTTCAGGAGAGGCATAGGCGCTGGTGAATCTAGGTTGATGGGCATCAGGAGCTTCACCAAAGACAGGTTTGGTTCTGGTTTGAATGTGTTTGGTCCCTCTAGTTCTTGCCAAGAGATTTTTCATGCCCTGCACCAAAGGGCAGGCTTTTTAGTTTTTGTGTTTGATTGTTTTTGCACTGCTAAAACTTCCTTTTTTAATATTTAAATTTTAAAGTAAGTAGTTAATAATCAATTATTTTAAACTTTATTACCTTTTCACATCAATTTGCGTTTGAATTGCTATTGTTGTTGTCTTTGTATTTTTTCAAGCCATTCTATTAGCTTATATATTTTCTACTTTTAAGTTAGAGAATATTAATTTTCACCTACATTTTGAAACTCCTGGCTACATTGTTGCTGCATACCCCAGTTTTCACGTTGATGATCTGCGGTCCTTACTGGGTTTTTGTTTCTCCTTCTCCTCTGGGTTACTTACCCAACTTTCTCCAGTTGCTCCTGTCCTTGACTGCTTTCTCTGTGACTATCATTTTCTTCAACCAACAAGGTTTTCCCTATAAATAAAGAGCTTTTAAAGAGTAGGCTTTAATCCAAAATTCTAAGTGATTTCTACCCTTCAAATTATTTATCAAATTTTAACTTGAGATCTTAATTTTTAGAAAACTTTATATTTTTATTAATTCATTTTAAAGTTTAGTCTTTTCTTTTCTTGAAAAAATGGAATTTGTAAAACAACAAGCCTTAGGCTTGTTGTATTCATTATTTTCCCTTAAGGAATCTTTTAATAGTTATATGTACCAGTTTTCTGATGGAGAGTATCCAAATTATTGGCATTCCCTTAGTTACAAATTTTTCACTATTAAACACCTTGTTTTATCTTCTTTTCTTAGGGTTCGTAAACTCTATTACTCCTTTTGTAACACAGTATAGGTTTTTTAGCAGGATTCTGTAAAATTATCTTACAGACAGTTCCTATCTTTTTATACCTTATGAATCTTAATCCTAATGCTTTACACACTTTATTTTATAACCTTGTACCACTATGGGCAAGACCTTATAAGATTTTCAATGAGGATAGTCTCCAAGTTGTACTCCAAGTAGACAGGATTGGGCGGGTATTTGGTAAAATGCACAGGTCTAAAAGGGGCTCCAGGGGGACAGTATAGTGCCTGAGGAGGGTTGGCAGGTTAGTCTCTGGAGGGGGAAGTTGCCTGATGGTCTACTTGGCCGGAGTTGAGATGAAAGATCAGTAAGGCTAGATAAGGTAGGATTTGTTCAGACCAAAGGTTCATAAAACTTTATTATCAAAAATGATGATGGGGTT
Organism: Entomophthora muscae; assembly: GCA_014839935.2. Classification (NCBI taxonomy): domain Eukaryota; kingdom Fungi; phylum Entomophthoromycota; class Entomophthoromycetes; order Entomophthorales; family Entomophthoraceae; genus Entomophthora; species Entomophthora muscae. The sequence continues at coordinate 6,673 of QTSX02002693.1, read as the reverse complement.
ATCCCCATACCTCCAGGGTCCTTATACCAGGTGGTTTTGCTTCTTTGCTCTTCACAGACTTCAGGCCCGGCACAGTTCACTGGCAGGACATAGACTTTGGCTTCTGGTTTTGCGGGTGGCAGATCCTAGTTGTGCTTGCTCTGATGAACAGAAGTGGTGATGCTTTGTTCTGCTGCTACTGTTCACCCCATCAACTGAGCAGTCAAATTGTATTGCCTGTTCCAGACTGGAGACTGGCATTAGCTGGTGATCATTGACCAGAATGGCAGGAGGCCTTGTTGTAACCTCCTTTAGGCAAGCTACAACTTCTGCATAGGTCTGGGTCTTTTTTGGCACAAGTTTAACAGCAATATGATGTCCATTTGTAATACCCAGGCATTGTAGGCACTACTTGAAGAAGGTATGGCTGAAGATTGGAGAACTGGAAGCCAGTCAATGCAGTGACAATTGGATAGATAGTCATCAACCACTGGAAGACTTTGGCATGGATGTTGTATCTCCCAAAGCTCCCTGCAACATAGGTCAGCACATAGTACAGGGAGGTATACACCACAATGGACAGGGTGGAGTGTGGAGACACAAGGGGAGGCCAGGAACCAGTGTTTGAAGAGTTGAGTTGTCCAGGATCATAGTGGTAGTCATGACCTAGCCCTTCTGTTGAAGGGCCAAAGAATTCTGATCCCTGTTGATATCCCCCAATTACAAGGCAAACTGTAAGCACAGCTGTGAAGATGAGGTGATTCATCTTCCTTGAATTGGAGGTTGTAGGCTGAGGCAAACTAACTAAGAGTTCACTTGGAAGTTGAGAGTTGAATTTAGCTTTATTGAGGGTATTAAACTCAATAATAGCACAGCTATTACTGAGGAGGGATACTTTATTTATAGTACTTTCCCACTGTGTAAAGATTTGTAAATGGGAGTGGAAAGCAGTAAATAGAGGATCCCAAAAGCTTGGAAGCTAGGAATGGCAGTTGGTTTTTGGGAAGATGGCCAAAATATTGTTCTTCTGTTATCTATTGTGGGTTTGGCTATTATTGACTGGGGCCAATGATCTTTCCTGGGCATGGAGTGGTGGCAATTCATGAGGTCTTCAAGATCTATTTTTGTCTTGGGAAATATTGTTTGGTTGGAGTCTGGACTCAACCTTGTGGCTTGGGACTCATAAAACCATTGGCTCTGGGTCAAATTGTGGATCACATGTAGAGCTTGGGTTTGGCTTTCTTCTGTTGAGCAGAAATAGTTTTTAAAACCAGGCCCCTTTACCAGGAACTTATTTGATTGGTTTCATTGGGTGGGGGTTTCTGATTGGTTAGGGAGTGGGGACTGAGACCCAGGTGGGTGGCTGGCAGTTGGCTGGGACCCAGGGTGCAAGCAGATGGGTAGGCAGCTAGCAACTGGCCCGCTGGGTGCAGGCTGGGACCCAGGGAGCAAGCAGGTGGGCAGCTGGCTGGGCTAGCAGGTGACTGGCTGGCAGGTGGGAGGCTGGCAGGTGTGCCAGGCGCCTGCTCAGATGATAAATTAATCCGGTGTTGGCCAAGCCCCGTTTTGACTTTTATTTTATTTTTATTTTCCTCAATTAATGAGGGGAAATCCACATCAAATTGTGAATCCTTGACAGTGGAATCTCATATTTTCCCCCAGCATGGTATTTCAGTAGAAATCTGAGTTATGTCAGGAATAAACCTGACACTATTTGGGGAATCATCCTTTAAAGTCTGACAGGTCTTGGAGTAATTTGGCAGCTTGTGTCTGCAACTTAGCAAGTTGGCGGGTTCCTGTCCACCCTGGGTGACTTAATTAGCCTTTGGAGGGTCAGGGCTTGATTCTGGGGTTTTCAATGTTGATATTGAACTCTCAGTCTCAACACTTGACAGGCTGGCAGCTTTCTGTTCCTCCTGGTTGGGGCAAGGCATCTCTGGCAGGACAGGGTTTGGCCCAACTGGCAGTCTGGCTGGCTCCTGTCTACCCTGGACAACACAAGGCTTTATCTGAGGTGTCAGGATTGAAAATTCTTCCTCTCTAGAAACCTGGACCTGGGAGCAGGAGTTGAATCCTGAACCTGGATTCCTTTGGGCCGCTGGGCCCATGGACTGCAGGACCGTCCGCCCGCGTTTTTCTGGGATTGAGCCCCCACAAGCTGATACCAAGTGTATTGACCCATGCAGTAAAAAGAGACAAACCAAAGAAATCATCACGCCAAATGGAGGATTAATCACAGCGCCTAATGGAGGTACTGATTTGGAAAATATTAGCTTCATAAACTCAAAGCCTACACCAGCAACCAATTAAGAGCCAACCCAGGAAAGAGGCACAGGCCCGGGGCCCAACCCCATGACCACGGCTCTAAAGCAAGTTAATCAGGTAGCTAATTTGAGATTCTTGACCAATGAAAGAACTCCCAGGCCAAGTACCATTTTGCTGCACCTACACCTGGGCCTTCTGGCCACCTGCCCACATTTTACCCAATATTTTGATGAAGCCATTATGGAAAATACTAAGTTTGGAGGCAGGATGCTATATATGCCTATAGATTCTGTGCTCAAACCTTATTACCATTTTTGAATAAAGGTTATGTTATTTTGGCTCATGAAGCTATTTCCTTATTTTGTATTTTCTACCTACCAATTCAGTTCAAGATCTCCTAGCCCGCCTGCCCATTGCCTGCTGTTTTCTTCCTCCTGGTGTACCCTTTGGACCTGTCCACTTTACCAACTACCCTCTGAAGTCTGAATATAAAGAATACACCCCGGAAAAGATACTCAAACTTGATCCCCTGGCCCACATACAATCTGCAGTTAGATACAACCGACAAGGCCCATGGATATTTTCAACACCCAAGTTGTTCAGAGGGAAATTCAACTATCTCTCTGCTTACAACCTGTCCATGGAACCGCCTGTGACGCCAAAGCCCATGCCTGCTTCTTCACCCAACCAACCATTCTGGCAAGCTGTTTGGGATTGTGTACATCACCCTCACGGGGGTGATTGATACTATAATTCCGGCCGCCGGCCTGTGGTCTTGGGTGGGGAAGTCTGCCTCATACCTTTTAAAGTTAGCTCCCCTTTTGTGGTGAGCATTGCCCTTAAAAAACCCGGCCCAAATTACCCCTGAAAACAACAGGCCACCCACCCAAGACTGGATCTCTGACATGAGGCCTGGGTTCAATACCCAGGTTTTCAATACAAGTATTGAAATGTCATTTATGACAAGCTTGCTAGGATCTTTGAGAACTGAACATGGTCTTCAAACTCAGATTATATTCTACTATGAAAACGTTCTACAATAGATATATCTTATTTTTGTCTGCCATTCATTAGTCCAATGGAATGGCTTCTATAGGGATTGTGTCCTCTTGCCAGGATAATACACCTGACGCTTCTAACTCTTGCTTGGTTAGTCTTTCTATCCCCAGAATTCTGGTATTGACCTCCAGAGTCAGACACCCAGGCAATGACATGGGATTTGATTTCATAATACTCTGCTCTGGGTACTATTTACTTCATTGCTATACACAATCATTGGCATGCTGGCAGTGGTAATGCCAATTGATTGTTCCATTAATATTGCATAATATTAAGGATGTTTGTCAACCTTTCACAGCAGGAATTTACAGTGGCACTGGCAGGCTGTCAGTACAAATTGATCCCAATCCTCACTATTCTCAGGAAATCTCATCATCTTCTTAGTGCCTTGTTATAAAGCCTATTTTGCTTCTGATCTAGCAGGGCGCTAAGGCATTCCAGAATAACTCTGGATAATCAGGATTTGACCCCAATTAATGGCCTAGGATGCTCCTTGTTGGCCTTGCATCCATTTGCCCAAATACATTTTGTCAAAAGCTTCTGAGATCAATTAAGTTTGATTGCAATCTATCAGAAGCTTATTTTATTGATGACTTGGCAGGCTGTCATCTTATAAAGAATTTGGCTTATCTGATACTGGCCATTTTAATAAGGTAAAACAAAGTCAACAGCAACTTCCTGACATTAGGCCACACCTTGAGTATTTTTTAGGCAAAGTGGCGCTTACAATTGAGTGGTCTTGCCACAATATTCAACAATCCCAACACCATGGTTAATATCCCTTGGTTTTATTTCTAACAATCATAGTTGCTGCCTATTTGGGACATCCCCATAATGTTTCATTGTTGTCCTTCTTCCTCCTCCAAAGTCAAAGCCAACACAACAGTTGGATACCTAATTTATTTGTTTCATGATCTTGCTGGGACAAGTCCTGCAGGGGCTCAAGCTTGCAAAGGGTATTTAATAATAATTTTTTGGTACTGAGATAGCTCATACCCATGTTGCAAATGAACTAATGAAATTTCAGCATTGGTGTTGGGAAAGACAACAGGTCATAAAGGGGCATAAAAAGGTGTTAGGAATAAGATGCTCTTTATTAGAATTAGTTGGAATTTATATAACAATTTAATATGACATCAACCACTAAAAGTATTATAAAGGCAATTTAATTCAGACAAGCTATAACTTGAGTTGAATTAAGCCATTTGAGATATTTTTTAATTAGAATTAGATTCACTTCTTTTAGGAAAATATGATGTTTTCTTTTTTTCAAGGAAATTAATGAGTTATTACCTTAGAAATGTTGTGTGGTGACTGATCAAGAACCCCCTGTGTATTATGAGATCTTATGACAGTTAATAAATTTTGAATCCAGCTAAAATACTTGCCTTTATCCCCTGTCCTGTTATCTTCAGTGATCATAAAAGCATGATAAGCATCTGAAAAGGAAAAAAAGTGTCTCTTGGCAGGAATGGTGTAGCAGGGATGAAATTGGTTTTGGTGAAGCTTTTAGGTGCTTTTTGGGTATTTTAAAGTTTATATGTGCAGTTGTTAAAAACAGCTGTAACTTTAAAAGGCTAAAAGTGGCTATGTTTCAGTTTGGTGTGTATGGGGTTTAATTTATAAACTGGATCACTGATGGCATAGTGGGCTTTCAAGTGCTTGATTGCTCCCATGTTTTATTCTTGTTCAATGTTACATGCCTTGGCGCAACATTGCGCCAGTGATAGAATAATGATGAGGGGTGGTTTAACTGGGGCTGCAGACTTGGCAACAGCGCCCATGTCAACAGCGACCATATTGACAGAGGCTATGATGACACTATAGTAAAGTGTGAATTTTGTTTTAAATAATGTTTTTCCAGATGTTGACACTTTTTTAATTAACAGTACACTTTACCCTGAATATTTTCAAAGTAAAAAATAGTTAAAACTAATTAATATACTATATTGCCTCAGAAAGTTCAAAAATGCAATAAAAATATATTATTATTAATAAGAATAAGGTGATATAATTAATTATTTCTCATTTTACTATGTAAAGACACTCTTTACTATAAAAAGTTTTTTCATTCCCAAAAAGGATAAATTTTCAATGATACAGAAGTAAAGAAAAACATAAATATACACATAGCACAAAAATGAGCTACCAATAATTTTTTTGTGCTTCATATAATCACAACTTAAAATATTTCATTCTTTGCAGATAAATTAACAAAAACAAGAGATTTATTATATCACTACCTTTAAACTATACATGAAACTTACCATACATACCTAAAAATATTATTAATATCTAAATAAATTAAAAAATTGAAAGTTTAAAAGTAAAAAATATAAAGGCAAAGCAAAGCAAGGTTTAGTGGGCTAATTGAAGCCATTATCAAGGGCAGTAGCCATTTCTTTGAGGCACTTTTTGATTTCAGCCACCTTGTACTTCTTCTTGAATATATTTTTCATTGCCTCCTGATAGTTCTTCTCTTTACTCTTCTTCTTTTTGGGGGCCACATGGTTGGCCAGTTCATGGAACTTGGAGACGTTTCTGGCCTGCTCCTCCTGCAGCTTCATGAAGAACTTTTTGAACTTGGGGTTGGCCCCAAACTTGGTCTTCAGATGCTTGTGCTGCCCCTCAAGGCTGGAAGTTGGATTCATCTCCCCATTCATTCAGGCGCTTTGCCAGTTATAGGGCACGGTAGCCCCACTCTTTCCTCTCTGGGTGGTCACATTCTTGCCTACCCACTGCTTTTCAAAGTACTTGAAGTAACCCTTGAAAATAATGGAGTGCTTTTTGGCATAAGCATCCTCCAGGAAGGCTTTGGGCCAAGCCCTGTATTCTCTGGCCGCACAAAAGCCACAGCAGCAAACTGGATGATGTCAAAGTGACACTTCCCTTTACCATCATTAAGATACTTCTCAAAGAGCACCTTCTCTCTCTTGAGGTGTTTGATGAGGGCCTGCCTAAAATGGAAGAAGCAACCCTGTACTTCTCTATTGAAGGTAGCCTCAAAGGCTCTGAACTGAGCTTGCTCAAAGTCCATAATAATCACCTTTGGTCCAAATAATTGCACATGAGCTAGATGCTCAGCAGCCTGGGAAGATTTATCCTTCTCAGCAGAGGAAGGGTTTGCTCTGGTGGCGTGGGTGGGAGGGGGAGCTGGTTGGTGGGAAGGTAGCTCAAAGTATCCTGGAAAATTTTGAATGCTCTGGTGTAGACCTCTGTCTTGACACCAGGCAGGAGGTAGAAAACAAGGGGGGATGGCTGTTGTGTTTGGCTCCTGGGGACAACATCCAGGAGGACACAGCAGGAAATCTTTATAACAAAAGATTTGAGGTTCAAAGCTAGCCTTGGGTTAGCCTTTAGGGCAAAATTA
>QTSX02002692.1:0-10542 GCA_014839935.2 Entomophthora muscae | reverse complement strand
AGATCCTGCCTTGCACCTACTTCTGGGAAGAGATGAATTTTGACATCCAGGAGACAATCAACTGCTTCATCAAGTGCCAAGGGAATAAGCCACTACAGAAAAGCACAACTTACCAAATGATACAACCCCATTTTGCCTGGCAAACTGTATTGATGGATGTAGTGGGATCACTCCCACGTAGCAGCCCTGGCTTTTGATATGTGATAGTGGCTATAGATCACCTCACTAAGTGGGTGGAAGCCTGGCCTCTAAGGAAGGTAGATGCTCCTTCTACTGCACAATTTGTATTGGTTGCCATCATACTTTGCCACGGCTGCCCACAGTTCCTACTCTCAGATAATGGGACTAACTTTACGGCCAAAATAATATTGAGAGTGAACAACCTCATTAAAGTTTGTGGGATCTCTTCACTCCATACTACCCTGAAACCAACAGTATGGTGGAACATGCAATGGTACCCTAACCCATATCCTCTGGAAATTTTCTTTTTGTGTACATCTTCCTGGGAAACATATTTAGGAGCAGCAGTTTTTGTGTACAACATTTTTCTTCACTCTATCACAGGAGCGTCTCCATTTCAACTGATGTATGGCTGTCACCCTGCCATTCCGCCTGTCCTATACTTGGCCACAGGTGACCCTAGACAACTTTCCTACAATCAGTACCTAGGAAAACTGGCCAACACCCTCATCAAATTGCAGGCATCTGCTTTTAGTAACACAGCTATCAAGACCTAAGCCAGATTATAGAGGGACTCCACTAATAGAGCCCAATTGCCTTCTTTCGAGGTAGGGGAGGGGGTTGCATTCTGTGACACTTGAGAGGCAGGTAGATCTCACAAAATAGACAAGCTATGGGTAGGCCCCTTTGAGATCATAGAGAAAACCTTGCCTGACGCCTACACCATCAAGGATAAGGATAGTGGACGCATATTCAACCGCATACATGCAAAGTTTCTAAGTCCATTCCGCACCCCAAAGGAAGGGCCTAATTAAACACTATCTGAACTTAACATAAAAGAAAATAACATAATTAATATAAGAACATCATATAATTTATAACAAAAAAATATAAAAAGATATAGAAAATGCATTATATTAAAATAGGACTTAGTCCTACAAAACTTTATTACTGAGTGCCCTCCTCAGGCTCCTTAGGGACATGGTGGGTGGTAGCCTCCACATAGTCACCAAAAGCGTAGGTGGCCATCACCTGATAAAGGACAACAACATTCCAAAGCCACATATGTTGTGCCTTAGGGAAGAGCCACTCCCAGTGCATAATGGGCACAGTTAAGGCCAGCTCCCCATCTGCCAGGCAACCTAGACTACACTTGATAGTGAAGCACACCCTCAACACCAGGCACTCCACAATAAATCCCTCTGAGGGATAGTCAACTGAAAGACCCCGCTGACAACACAACACTTTGCAATAGTAGAACTCCAGGATAGCCTGCATCTGGGCCAAGGAACCACAAGGAAGAAAGGCTTAGGGACCATAAAAAGGTTACTCAACAAAGCCATGTAGGGAAGATACTGGGCAGGATCCCCAGTCTCCAGCTTTTCCAAGGTCAAGTTTATGACAGCAGCCAGCCAATTATGCTGGTTATCAGCACGCTAAAGACCCCACTGACAAGTAGAGTTGGGAGAGGGCCCCCAAGCACAGGACCAGACTTGCACTACTGCATGGTTTAAATCTATCACCTGCGCATATTTTCATACAATACCACATTAGAGAGAGGCAGCTCTACTAAGACCCCCTCCAGAGGCCAGGCCAGCTCAGCTCACAAAGGGCCACATAACAAACGGCAGGAGGGTGGTACTGTTCAGAGTGGCAAAGACAGGAGTGAATATCCTCCCCCTGCCCACAAGACAGAAGGACAAAGAGGAACTTGCTCAGAAGCTCATAGCCTTGGAACAGGCCATTTACCTCAAAGCCTACATGATCTGGGTTGTATTTGAGTACCACAGACCCCAGCAAGTCCAGATCAGGCGTGTAAGGCACAGTAGGTGGGCAGGGAACAACTGCCCTGGCTCCTAAGCCTCCAGGTCCACCAAGGAAGCCCAATGGGCACCCACAACCATCAAAGGGGAACAACTTCCTTGCTCAACTTCCTGCTCCAGTATTGGGCTATTCAGGCGCTGAAAAGGGTTGGTGATCACGGTAATGGCCAAGGACAACTCTGAGCAAATATTGATCTTGTGAGCACTTAGTGAACGCCAACTGTAAAACTGGAGGTGGTGTGCCTCTTTACTCGGACAGTTGAACTCCCACCGGCCCTCCTATGTCATGGTTGCCAGAAATCCTTGAACTCTTCTTTGACACTGAGTTGGGAGGAAGTTGTTGAAAAAGCCATATACCTGACTCTCTTCTTACCCTCTCTATTTATGGTCAAGAGGGGGGAAATGTGAGATTAGGCTGATTGACCAAAAATGATCAGGCTAATCATTGCACGTAGATCTTTATCAGTTACACGCCATATTATCATTAGGTCAATATTCTATTACGTGTAGTAAATATACACCGTGTAATCACCAATATTATAATGGATATGGCATTTATACAGCGTGTAATTTTTAGTTTATTATGATATATGCAACAATTATACACTGGTTTATCACAGATCATCATTCCAATATGTAGTGATTATATGCTGTATAATTCCTAGTTTATTATAATTGATATTGCTACTATATGCCGTATAAACTTTAGCCAATATAGTGTTTATCATTGATTACACGGTGTCTAATCTTGAAATCATCAATTTTATATTGCTCATCTTATCCTACTGGACGTTTTATCAACTCAGCCCCACCCAACCTGATGGACATATATGAGTATATCAAACAAGTGATGTGCATATGGCTAAGAAATACTGAGTTCAGATCAGCATCACATGGTGTATAATTTGGGTTCCTTATTGGTTTGGGTCAGCATTACACAGCAGATAATTCACGGGTCAATATTGGATTTAGTCTGCTATTATACAGCATATAATCCCTAATCTAACCTGTTGCATTAATAAGCAGAAGGCTTGCCATCCAGAAAAGGATCATCAATTAAGCCCTGCAAATGGAATACTGGAATTCTACCTTCCAATGTTGGAGGACAGATTAGGGACCATTTATAAACGTCAACTAAATACAGTGTAGTTTCCCAGCGCAATAATAGGTGTGTAAGATACAGCCAATCAATAAATGACAATAGGCTAGCTCAAGAAGTTTGTAGGCTGTAGCTGAAGTACCATGTATGCCTGCTAAGGCCAGTAGCAACACACATGCCAAGGACAGCCAATCAGGATATACACAGCCAGCAAAGATGAACCTATTGCAAAGGAAGCCACAGAGAACTGTCTGAAAGGACAAGAACAAGGGTTTTGCAGTATATATTGATACAGACACATGAAAGGATGATAACAAGTTCTTAAATACACCTGGATATATTGCAGCCGCTAGCTAGATTGTACTCCAGTTTCCATAAACATAATTATCTTCAAAGTTCTATTCTATTGTAGTCTCTAGTGCTCTTGCATAGGATTAGTTAGAGTAAATTGACAATGCTAACATCTATCTGTAGCTTTGAACATACCAGCAATAGCCCAAGTTGCTCAACACTAATGATAAGTCCATATTACTTATTTATAAAGATCATAATGAGTTTGAGTTGAGGATGATCATATATGTGGCTAAAAGCCATCTAACAGTGCTTAAGGATTAAGATGGTTGGCTTTATGATACAACCTTTGCTAGTTGCCCCATAAAATTTAACCAGATCTGGGCTATACATGCAGAATTATTGGAGAGATTTGTGCCTCTCATCACTGCCTCATGATTGGAATCAATCATGAGAACTATGTGTGTTCTCTGAAGATCATCAAGAAAAAGATATAGAAGATAGTAATGGAGGAGTAAGAAATCAAGTCCACTTCATAAGGAAGGCCACCCAATTATCTCACTAGCACAATCAGACTCATGAGCCCAAAGATATTACTGCTTTACTTTGAGGTCACCAAGTCTAAGAATTCAGATAATTCTTTGGCTATGTAAACCAAGGATGCTACTTTTTCTTTTTTTTCCAAGCCTGCCTTAGGAGGACAAAGATCTTTAAGGATCTTTAAAAGAAAAATACCTCAGATATCTCAGAAATCACCAAGCATATAGTTGGAACGTATATGATGTGTGCTTTCTGAAGAAGGATGTCATGTTAAAAGCAGTGAATATTCTAGATACATATGAATTTAATGTGGCTAATAAGGAGCTTATGGCTGGATTTATTGATTAATTTAAGGACCAATGGAGTAAAAATCATTTGGAAAATATATGGGCCAGAAAAGAACAAGATCAACAGGGCCTATTTGTATTCTGTCCTGACTAAGGGTACAAAGACCACGCCTTTCCTGGAAGAATGGTACAACAACTTTTCTAATTAAGCAGGAGGTAGCAAGCCATCTTTTGGCAAACGGCTTGTGGGGTAGAAGGAATCAAAAGACAGGGCTGATATGATCCTTGAGGATATGAAAATCAGAGTCCCTCCCCCTACAAAAAAACAGCATGGACTCAAGGAAGACACAATGTAAATCTGGTGAATAGGGGCTACAGGAGGGATGAAATTCTAGAATACCTCAATAGGGTCTCAAATGTCATGAACTTTCTTTTAAATAATTTTTAATATTTTATATAATAAACTATTTGCTTATCTTATTATATCTATTTTTATTTTTCTATTAATTGAAAAAAATTTAAAGTTTAGTTTAAATTATTTTTATTAAAAATTAATATTTTAAGTTGGCTTTTATTTGATGTAAAATTTAAGCTAAAAGTAATAAATAACTTGCTTTTAACTTTCAGAGGTAGAAAATAATTTGATTTTTTTGATATAAAAACGCTTTTTTTATTTAGATTTAATTGGAGTCACAGAAAAATAGTATATTTGATGTTGGATAAAAGAAAATTGGTTGATAGAACACAAAATTGAAAGAATATATTACTGCCCTGTTTATTCCCATTTGTACACAATTTAAGCCAAAATACACTGGATTCTGGAATATTATTCATTTATTAACTTGAAAACGCCCAAAAAGCAGCCTAACAGCCATGCGGGTGGCTGTGAAACTATTTAAGCCAATTGGCACTTGCCAGGAGAACAAGACAAGATTCTTGGCCACATGAGTCGTACTATATAACCATCCTTTCTTTAGCCATTCTGAATTCACAATCTACCAAAACTTTTGAGCAATATACTCATAAACAATGATACTCTATTTACTAGCTGCTGGTGTCTACTTTGGGTTATTTGACAGCTGTACGTCTGCTGTTGAAGATTTGTACAAATGGGGGCTTAAACAGGAAGGCAAAGCATGTGTTGTAGGAAAACATATTGAATTCAATCCTGTGCGTGAGGCTATCTTCAAAACGGATTATTGTGATGGCAGTGATGGTCGTGTTGCGTATTGTATCCCTGATTATCTCGCTGGACAAGAATTTACCAATCTAGGTGAAGACGGATATGAAAACTGGCGCTATGATGAAACCAAATTCAATCGTGTGGGTAACAAAATTACTCTCAAAGCAAAAGAGAATTGGGGTTAAATAAACACTTATTCTGTATGCTTCCAAATTATTTGTTTAAATGAATATATTCCTATTAAAATAAATCTAAATAAATTCCACTAATAAACCCATTTTGTCAAGATATACTGGTAAAGGACACAATTTTTGCCTATAGAATAGATTACACACCAGATAAACCCATCATGGCTTCATATAAAACTTTAAAACAACCACAAACTTTTAATAGTCATGTAGGGTGAAATTTCACCTTTAAAAAGCATACAATTCTTTGTATTTCTTTCTTCCCTCTCCAATTTTATTTCGATTCTTTAGTTTCTTTATTTTAAATCGAATTAAATCAGTTTTATTGATTTAACTATTATTTAAAAATATAATATGATTTTTTAAAAATATAATTTGTTTACACCAGACCAACAAAATCATTGTCAAAACAGCAGGGTTGACCCCCAGCAAGGTTCCTCACAAGAGACCCCATGCAACTCAAACTGACTTTCCCATGACTTGAAGCCAAATATAGAAGTCAACTTTCATTACCAAACAAGGCAACAAGAAACAATGACAATCCCAATATATTAGAAAGCACAATTTGACGCTTGACTTGTTACAAGGATCAAGCCACCCCATGTCCAATACAATTGATTTTTTTCCCAATATTGTTCCTCTTATAATAATTCACCTCAATTATATAATTCTGATTTCTCAATAAAGATAATTATCTGGTTTCTGATTGTTTTCAATGTGTAACTCTGCTAATACATCACAGTTTCAACACTTATAAAAATTGGTATAATATGATTTGATTTTACAAAGTTTTGTCTTTTTAGGGAGATGGCCAGAAAGTTACCAATGAAATTCCCCTAATTATCTTATTTACCCACAATGGTATTATTTTCCTGAGAATATCATAATTCTGAGTTACAAAATCCAGCTTATAGCCTGATATAAACATGATATGTTCAGTGATCTTTAAAAGATGTTGGGTTACTGCTAAATTGTGGTGGTATTATATGGATAATCTTCATAGCTGTCACATCAATGTCCTTTAATAAATGAATATATCACAGAAAGAAGACATTGTTTGTCATGGAACATACTAGTGTCTAACTGGACTCCCACAGGAGAGTCAGGCCTGGAAGGCATGTGCACAATGGAGGCAATTCTGACAAGATAATTGGCTGCAGTGGTCCAGGGACACCAACTTCTAATGTGGGGCACAACCTGATTGACTAGCCCCAACACTGTAATGTAGACAAACCCCAGCTTACTGAAGTCCTGTACAGGAAGGGCTTCTGATAAGGGGGAGTGGTTATGATCTCCTATATTTTTGGTGGAATCTTGCCTCCAGGATAGCCAGGAGGGAGATCCAGGTGATGAGGATGATAAAACTTTAAGTCAGGAACACAAGCAGGCATGACCAAGGGAGTTGGAGTAGAACTAAGCCTGTAAAAGAAGGTGCATGAGTATTGTTGTTGTGATGCACATATAGATGCTAGTAAAATCATTATATTGAAGAAAAAATAGAAAATTCCTGTAATTAAATAATGACTCCTTGCCTTAAAACGTTTATTTAGACAATGTCAATAATTAGGAAGGCTTCCCTTCCTCATTACTTTTACTTACTGAAGAAATATCAGCCTCTAGCGCCACCAGTTGCCTGGTGGCATTTTCTTCAGTAGCATTAGTGATTATTTTTTGTAAAACTGCATGGTGGGGCAAGAGAAGACAGTGTATTGATTGCTTCTAAGCTTTAGTATTCTTTCTGCTTTCTTTCAAAGTGCTGCAGTTATTTATAGAAACCACAAAGAATCAATTGACCAACTATACAATTGTTTGATTGCTTGTACAATCTATCTTTTCTGATATATTTGGGACTTAATTTTGCTTATTGTATTGATCTTTGGGTTTTTTGCATGTCAGCCTTGCAAAACTCTGGCCATTTGAGGTTATTATTGGGGGTTTCTTCAAGATGTGCATTGGTTAAGTGCTTCATACTTATTGTGGTACTGTAGCAATACATGCTACCTGGTTGTCATGGGCATCCTGGGCCCTGACACTGCTCATAAATCCAGAGCTTTACTGAGTGTAAAAGATATCCAGATGCCATACTGGTTAAATTGGTTCCTGACCTGGGCCAAGGAGAGCTTGGGGTGTTGCTGCAAAAAAATCAAGCATGATGATTTTACTTCAATGATCTGAGACCCAGGAATCACATTATGCTTCTTTGCTTTAACAGTGTTTTCCTTGTCCATTTAAATGTTAAACTTCCATATTAAAGTGGCTTGGGAAAACTGTCATGAATAGTTCTATCTTGATTGGATTTTTCTGGTTATGTAAAGTTAATAGACAAGAGATCTGTAAAAAGAAAAAATCCTTAAAAAATACACTAACATCAATAAATGAATTGATCAGAAGTGGGTGGTGGCAAGGAAAGTTACAATTTGAAAGGGGGCTCAAAACAGCTGTATAGGGCCTCAAAATCTTAAAAACAGGTAATTTGGTGCTTTTTGGCCCAAAATCAAAATATGATATCATCAATTTTTTTATGAAATCCGAGGCCTGGTTCAGAAAACTCTTTATGATGCCATCAATACTTTATAACACCTATGTGATCTGGGTTGAAGATTAGAACTACTCCAGTAGTTTAATGAATTTAAAAGCATATTCAAAAGGTAGAAGCTGAACTTTGGGAAGTATTTCCTATGAAAGTAGAGCATTGTTAGAATATTTCTCAATTTGGCTCCTCACAAGATGCGGCATCAATTTTGAAGTGTCTGTGCTGCTGTCTGTGGCCCCTGTTCCCAAAATTGGGGGAAATTTTGAGCCTTTTTGCCAAATTATTTGCCTTCAAACCATTGTCTCTTTATATCAGGTTATAGATTTTGTGTCACCTATCATTGTCCTCATTGTTGTCTTCTTCCATTGCCTTTGATTAGAGCTTATTTAAGGTCTGAGGCTATGTGGTAAATTTTTGTAAACTAAGGCCTTTGATCCAAGTATATTTATATTGGTTAAATAGAGGAAGGTGGGTATTGTTTGTAATAATAACTGAATTAAAGCTCCTAATAGCTAATAAGAGTGAATTAAGGGATAAGGCAATTAATCAAATCTAAGGAAATAAAATAAAGTCTATTCTTAAGGACAGAGGACTGAGTTGAAAATTCTATTTCAAGGTCTGGTTATTGATAACCACTAACTGGTGGATTGAAACTATCCACTATCAAAGTATGGGTATCACTAAAAAGGTTGCCTAACTAATGGTAAAGGTAGTCAAAAAGAATCATAAAAATAAGCTAAGGTTCAAAATAGAAATGGCATAAAAGATTCAAAAGAAAGAAAAAATAATCCACAAAGCCTAACAAGTACCTTTTTGGGGTGCAAGTCAAAATCTCAACTTAAAGTTGAGACTGAAAAAAACACAAGGCTTTTATTCCTGCTTGGTAAATGAGGTTCAAATGTGGGAAAGTAGGTTTAAACCAAGTTGGTTAGACTGCAAAATGGCAAAGGAATGTGTGGGGAGTATCATGTAGAAGAGTTCCAACTTAAAAAGGTTAAAAGGCAAGAGCAAGGAAAACCAGAAAGGAGGGAAGCGGTTGTCAACATTGTACAGTAATGTGCTATTGTAGCAAAATGCTGGAAACCCCCAGTCTGAGCTTGGATGCATTTCCAGAAGTAAAAGCAAAAGGTAAGGAGTTTGGACTTTGAAATACTAACTTGTGTGTATAGGTTCTGGGTTCAACCCCTGTAGAAAGTGAGGTAAGTTCCAAAATGAAAACTAACCAATGTTTAGCTTCAACTTAAGAGTAGGAGGCCCAAAAAGATTATAGAAAAAAATATCTTGGTGATAAGAGCTGCCAAGTATTTTAAAAGTGAATGTGAAAAAACCCAAATTAAAGAAAGAATAATTTCATAAATAGTAGCATAAAGAGCAAGTTCTGGCGGCTTATCACCTAATAATCTTAACATTGAGAATTTTTTGCCCACTAATGTTCTTGTTATTTAGTTCTATGTTCCCCTTTTTCTTAACACTTCAGTTTCAAAGTGACTCCATCATTAAATAAACCTGTCCAGCTTGCAATATTGTGCAACTTGGGCCACTCTGATTGATTTCCAGGTTCTCCTGTATAATTTGACTCATGATAATTTGGCGCTTTAGATTAGATGCTATATAAGCTGCAGGCTGATTTGCAACAACTAAAAGCTAAATTTTCATCAGATTTTTGATGGTTCTAGAAAAAATCTACTGACATGAGTGGCTGCTGCCCTGTGAGTAGGCTTGTGTCAGATTTTGAGAGAATCTTCTCAAAGAAGATTTTCTTGGAATTGTTTTCCTACACACCCACAGAAGGGTGTCTATTTCCAGATTTATTTTTAAAATTAAATATACTTTTTACTTTATTTTTTTAAAAAATTAAAATACTTGACTTTTCAATTTAAGTTTCATATTAAAAAATCAAATTCTATTATAAATATATATATTTGACCCTCAATTCCAGAAAACAGAAAGCCGTCTAATGCCTCTTTTTTTTAGAAATTTTGGATTCCCCTACATTGGGGGAATCCAAAGGAAGATTCTGGGGAAGGGAAGACAGGGCAATTATGGCATTTGCTGTAATTGTCTCTTTTTTGGGCTGATGTAGCCCTAACTGTGAGAGGTCAAGAAGAGGAGTACAGCTAGAGCTGGCCACCTCATGTTGCTAAAACAGAGTGGGCCCAGCTGAACCAGGAGGCTTATAAATATCAACTTCCATATTTCTAATATCAAATATAAGTGTGTAAATGTGGGCTTCACTATATTTTAACCCCTGCTTGTTAACTATAGTCTGCCTAAAGTATTACTTCTTAAAAACCATAAAATTATTATCATTAATAAAGAGCGATTTGGGACAAAACAAATAAAGGTCACTGAAAAAAGATGTCGCTATTCCTTGATCTTGATTTCTGTGGAATTAGAAGATCTGGTTCAGATACTGCC